>MU709679.1:16486-41149 GCA_026770625.1 Nicotiana glauca
ATATATATATATATATATATATATATATATATATATATATATATATATATATGGAGAAGTATGAAAACTCTATGGGTTCCATCACAAGAGTCACAACAGTAAATAAATCTGAACAATTAACACACTTGAATTGATAACTAAAAAGAAACACAACAACCAGAAAGTGCACGACATTGCCCTTCATGCTTTTACTCTCGTCCTCACCATAAAAATCAATATAATCGACAGGGCATCACCCTTCATGCTTTTACCTCACATAATCATGGCACAGAATGATCCTTCGTGCATTATCACTCATATAAATGCACGGAATGGTACATCGTGCGGCATGGCATCACCCTTCGTACATTAACACTCTCTCACCAAATATCATGCACGACATCACCCTTCGTGCTTTAACAATCTTCCTCACCCAAAAAACAATCACAAACAATAAGGGCAATGAATTAAATAGAATCACAATAAATCATAATGAAAATCCCGGCAAGGGAACTGCGTTAAAAGCAACAACATCCCGGTAAGGAAGACAATATCATAATCCTCTTCTCTTTTTCACATTTACTTCACAACTCAATTTACAACTTGAGCCAACACTCTACCATGCTCAATTACCAAGGATACTTTCACAATTCGATTCACAACTTGAGTCAATGCTCTAAAATGTTCAAATACCAATGATACTTTCACAAATCAATCCACAACTTGAGCCAACGCTCTTAAATGTTCAATCACCAAATTTACTTCCATAAGCCTTGATTTTGAGTTGAAATCATGTGAAAAGATATTACAGATTGAAGAAAACAAGTTAGAAACGACTTACAATCGATTGGGAGAAGAACCTTTCTTTGGAAAATTTCCCAAGAGAGTTTATGTTTTTAAAGAGTTTGAAAAATGAAAGATTTTTGGCTGAGTCATGAATTTGTAGGTCGCAGATGTCGCAATTGCAACCAGGGTTCGCAGTTGCGAACCCTTCAGAACTTGCTAACTTCGCAAATGTGAAGACTTTGTCACATTTGCGACCCAGTGCAATTCTGATCCTTTTTGCATTTGCGAGGGACCTTCGCATTTGCAATATCGTATTTGCGATGAATACGTCGCATTTGTGACCTAAAGCAGCTCAGGTTATCTTCGCATTTGCGAAGCTTGCAGACCTGCAACATACCCGCAATTCCTAAGTCCAAATTTTACTCTGTGGCCTATCCCAAACTCACCCGAGCTCTTGGGGCTCCAAACCAAACATGCAAACTAACCTAAAAATATCAAACGGACTTGCTCGTGCAATCAAATCATTAAAATAACATCAACAACTATGAATTTAGCATCAAAATCAAAGAATATCTCAACAACTTTCAAAGTTTCAAATTTTACAACTAAGGTTCCGAATCACGTCATATGACCTCCGTTTCTTACCAAACTTTACAGGCTCAACTTAAATCACATATAAGACCTGCACTGGGCTCAAGAAACAAAATACGGGCCAGATTCCATCAAATTTCAAACACATTTTATTTTCAAAAACACACACACATATATATATATATATATATATATATATATATTCCAGAAAACAATTTTCTTTAAAAGTTTATTTCTCGGTCTTGGGACCTCGAAATTTGATTCTGGGCATACGCCCAAGTCTCATATTCTCCTACGGACCCTCCGGGACCGTCACATCACGAGTTCGGGTCCATTTATCCAAAATTTTGACCGTAGTCAACTTAAATTTATTTTAAAAGCAAAATTTATTATTTTTTTTACAGATTTTCACATAATGGCTTTTCGGATACACGTTCGAACTGCGCATGCAAATAGAGGTGAGGCAAAAAGAAGGGTTAAGGCCTCGGAACACAGAATTTACTTTCAAAATGAGTGATGACCTTTTGGGTCATCACAACACATCGCTTCTTACACATGTGGAATAAAGGGAAATGACTTAGAAGATGATGAGATTGAATCCGTTCTGTTGAAGAAATTTAGAGAAAATTTATTGATGGGTGCCATGATATGGTATCATAACTTACCACCCAACTCTATTGATCCGTTTGCTATGCTCGTAGATTTTTTTGTGAAGGCCTATGCCGGAGCCACTAAGGTTGCAACAAGGAAATCAAACCTCTTCAAAGTAAGACAAAAGGATAACGAGATGCTCACAGAATTCGTATCTCGGTTCCAAACAGAGCGAATGGATTTGACTCCAGTCACCGATGATTGGGCTGTTCAAGCTTTTACACAAGGTCTCAACACTCAGAATTCCATAGCTTCACAACAATTGAAGCAAAATTTGATCGAATATCCAGCTGTCACTTGGGCCGGTAGATACAATCGGTATCAATTGAAGATTAGGGTCGAAGATGATCAGCTGGGAACTCTAGTTGGTTTAATTTATCTCAACGGGTCCGTAGACAGAGTTAAAAGGGACGTTGATCGGGAACCACAAATAAATAGTGATAGATACCGGCTGTATAATGGAGATCGAAGAAATAACGGGCATGGATGCAACCCCATATGAAATGATAGAAAGAATGATCGAGGATAGAGTTCCCGGGGGATTATGAGCAAAAGTGGTTTCGATAGGGATTCTAGACCCAAAGAGGCACCTCAACTTTCGGAATATAACTTCAGTATCGATGCGTCAAGTATTGTATCAACCATTGGCCAAATTAAGGATACTAGGTGGCCCAGACCCTTACAGACCGATCCAACTCAAAGGAACCCTAACCAAATGTGTAAAAACCATATGTTCATAAAATCGAAGACTACAAATAGTTGAAGGAGGAGGTAGCCCGTCTATTCAATGAGGGTCACCTTCGAGAATTTTTAAGTGATCGGGCAAAGAACCACTTCAAAAATAGAGATTCAAACAGGCAGAATGAGCAGGAAGAGCCACAACACGTAATTTACATGATCATTGGTGGGGTCGTTATCCCTCAAGGACCAGTATTCAAACACACCAAAGTGACAATCACTGGAGAAAAGAGAACTTGGGGCTACTTCCCAGAAGATACCTTGTCTTTAACGATGAGGACGCGGAAGGGATCGAACAACCTCACAATGGCGCACTGGTAATATCTATCCTTATGAATAAAATTCAAGTTAAACGTGTGTTGATTGATCGACGTAGCTCAGCAAATATTATTCTATCCAGGGTCGTAGAGCAACTCGGCCTCCAAGATTAGATCGTGGCTGCAGCTCGGGTACTTAACGGTTTCAATATGGCGAGTGAGACCACCGAAGGGGAGATTATTTTGCTAATAAATGTAGCCGGGACCATCCAAGATACAAAGTTCCATGTGATCGAGGGTGATATGAGATACAACGCACTGCTCGGAAGGCCTTGGATACCTAATATGAGAGCAGTACCTTCGACGCTTCATCAAGTTCTGAAGTTCCCAACTTCAGAAGGAGTCAAAATGGTGTACGGTGAAAAAACCACTGCCAAAGAAATGTTTTCAATTGACGAAGTGATACCAGTATCAATGCTTTCACCAATAAAGAAATCAGAGTCAAAAGGAAAGTTCGAAGTCGAATAGCAACCATAGTCACCGGCCTCGGACCGATCGGGGGAGTAGGAAATTTTTGAGGATGATGATTATATGATACCTTGAACATTCGTGATCCCCGATGGTTCTGATGCAACGAAGTCGACGATCGAAGAGCTGGAGCAAATCATACTAATCGAGCATCTGACCGATCAAAAGGTATACTTGGGCACGGGATTAACCCCCGAGCTCAAGGAAAAACTCATTAAATTCCTTATAAAAAATATAGATTATTTTACTTGGTCCCACCTTGACATGATAGGGATCCCATCGGAGATTACTACCCATCGATTAAGCTTGGACCTAAAATTCTGACCGATAAGGCAAAAAAGAAGATCCCAGTCCGAGGTAAAACATGCATTCATCAAGGATGAGGTAACAAAACTTCTCAAAAAAGGATCCATTCGGGAAGTAAAATATCCCGAATGGCTAGCAAATGTAGTCGTAGTTTCTAAAAAGGGGAATAAACTTAGAATGTGCATAGACTACAAAGATTTAAACAAGGCATGCCCTAAAGATTCTTTTCCTTTGCCAAATATCGATCGTATAATCAATGCCACAGCCGGCCACAAGATCCTTAGTTTTCTCGATGCCTACTCCGGGTAAAATCAAATACAAAAGAACCAGGAGGATCAGGAAAAGACTTTGTTTATCACTAAATATGGCACCTATTGCTATAATTTAATGCCATTCGGACAAAAAAATGCTGGTGCTACTTATCAACGCCTAGTATATCGAATGTTCGAAGAACAAATAGGTAAATCAATGGAAGTTTATATTGATGATATGATAGTTAAGTCCTTGGGAGCAGTGGACTATTTGGAACATTTGCAGGAGACCTGCAACATAGTAAGGAAATACAACATAAAGCTCAACCCGGAGAAATGTGCATTCGGGGTCGACTCGGGCAAGTTCCTCGGCTTTATGGTTTCAAATCAGGGAATTGAAATCAATCCCGATAAAATCAAGGCAATCGAAGGCATCACAGTTGTTAACAATGTCAAGGTTGTACAAAGGTTAACAAGATGCATAGCCGCCCTAGGTCGATTTGTTTCGAGGTCCTCAGATAGGAGCCACTGGTTCTTCTCACTGCTTAAGAAAAAAGAGCAGTTTCGCATGGACCCCAGAATGCCAACAAGCTTTGGAGGAACTCAAACGATACCTGTCGAGCCTGCCATTGCTTCACACCCCGAAAGCGGACGAGCAACTTTAACTATACTTAGCGGTCTCGGAGATAGCGGTAAGTGGGGTCTTAGTTCGAGACGAACAAGGTATGAAATTTCCTATTTATTATGTTACTCGGACCTTAGGTGAAGCCGAGACCCGGTACCCACACTTAGAAAAATTAGCGCTTGTGTTAATAAGTGCCTTTAGGAAATTAAAACCATAGTTTCAATGCCATATAATTTTTGATGTAACCACCTACCCCTTTTGCAACATTTTACACAAGCCCGAACTCTCGAGCCGGTTGGCCAAATGGGCCGTCGAGATCAGAGGGTACAATATCGAGTATCAACCCCGAACAACGATCAACTCTTAAATTTTAGCAGAGTTCGTGGCTGACTTCACCCAGCCCTCGTACCCGAGGTCGAAAAGGAACTATTATTAAAATCGGGTACATCATTGGGGTGTCGACCCTCTTTATGGATGAAGCTTTGAACGTGAAGGGGTCCGGGCTAGGCATCATTTTGAAGCCACCCACAGGAAATACAATTAGACAATATACCAAAACTTCAAAATTATCTAACAATGGGATCGAGTATGAGGCCATGATTATAGGTCTCGAGCTAGCTAAGAGCTTGGGAGCGGAGGCCATCAAGGCCAAATGTGACTACTAACTTGTGGTAAATCAAGTCAATAGAACTTTTGAGGTTTGGGAATATCGAATGTAGAGGTACTTAGACAAATTACAAGTGTCTCTACATTGGTTTAACGAATGGACGCTACAGTACGTACCTCGAGAACAAGGCCAAATGTGACTCCCAACTTGAGGTAAATCAAGTCAACAAAACTTTTAAGGTTTGGAAAGATTGAATGAAGAGGTACTTAGACAAATTACAAGTGTCTCTACATCGGTTTAAGAAATGGACGCTACAACACGTACCTCAAGAACAAAATAGCGAGGTCGATGCCCTTGCAAATTTGGGGTCTTCGATCGAAGATGATGAGCTTAGCTCGGGGACTGTCGTAGAACTTTTGAGGTCAGTGATCGAAGAAGGACATGCCGAGATAAACTCCTCAAGTATAACCTGGGATTGGAGGAATAAGTACATCGAATACCTAAAGAACGGGAAGCTTCCATCGGGTCCTAAAGAATCAAGGACTCTACGCACTAAGGCCGCACGGTTCACTTTGGCCAAAGATGAAACACTATATAGGAGAATGTTTGATGGACCATTAGCAAAATGTTTGGGACTAGAGACACCAACTACATTCTACGAGAAATTCATGAGGGTACTAGCAAAAACCATTCCGGTGCCGAATCATTGGTTCACAAAGTCATCAGAGCAGGATACTATTGGGATGATATGGAAAACGACACTAAATAATTTGTTCAAAAATGCGACAAATGTCAAAGGTATGCGCTGACGATCCACCAGCCTGGAGAGCAACTCCACTCAGTCCTATCCCCATGGCTGTTCATGACATGGGGGATGGATATCGTCGGCCCCAGGTAAAGCTAAATTCATTTTGTTTATGACTGATTATTTTTCTAAGTGGGTTGAAGCACATGCATTCGAGAAAGTCAGAAAAAAAGAAGTCATAGACTTCATCTGGGACCACATTGTATGCCGACTTGGAATGCCTACCGAGGTTGTATGCGATAATGGAAAATAATTCATCGGCAGCAAAGTGACAAAGTTTTTCGAAAATCACAAAATAAAAAGGATCCCATAAACGTCATATCATCCCAATGGAAACAGACAGGCCGAATCGACGAACAAGACCGTCATCCAAAATATGAAGAAAAGATTGAATGAAGCCAAAGGAAAATGGAGAGAAATATTGACCGAGGTCCTTTGGGCATATCGAACAACGTCAAAATTTCTCTTTAGTCTATGGTGTCGAAGCTCTGATCCCAAGTGAAGTAGGAGAACCTAGCTTTAGGTTTCGGTATGCAACAGAAGAGTCGAATCACAAGGCTATAAATACGAGCCTCGAATTTCTAGTTGAAAGACGGGAGATCTCCCTCGTTCGAATGGCCGCACAGAAACATCAGATCAAAATGTATTATAATCGAATAGCCAATCTTATACACTTTAAAATCGGGGAATTACTTTGAGAAAGGTCACCCTCAATACTCGAGACCCAAATGAAGGAAAACTTGGCCCGAATTGGGAAGGACCATACCAGGTCCTCGATATGATCGGAAAAGGATCCTACAAACTTGGCATAATGGAGGCGAGCAATTACCAAACAACTGGAATGTATTGCTCCTAAAACGATATTACTGCTAAGGTACAATCTTCTATATTTTTCGTTTATATTTTATACTAACCATCTGCAGTTGTTCGATCGAAGACATCAAGGAATTCTTCAACACAAAGACCTTAGGTTTCTTCGCAATCAACCTCGAATATTGAGGGGCATCACCCTCGGACGTCAACTTCATTACACGGAAGATACTTTGTGTTGACTGGGTCTCGATAGGTAAAATTTTGTATGGTCAAACGAATCGGGCCCTATAGATTACTCAATCCCTAAAAAGCAAACATGTACGCATGTATAATATATGAAGAGAAGTATTTTTACTTGCCAAATATATCACGCCTTAGAGAAAAAATTACTTTACAATTTTTTACTTTTGGTCTATTGTGGAAACAGGCTTAAGGGCCGATCACACGTGAAGTTCGAACAACTTGCCCTGCACCCGGGGACTGCCGTCCAAAAAATCAATGTAATCAAACTACTAAAATCTCGAGATAATAAGAACTTAAAAGGGAAACCCTTATTTTTATAGGCCATGGCCACCCCACTCGGGGACTGACACTTCGAACAAGTTCGAAGTATAATTGAGAAACAAGCCCAAGAGGCAAATCTCAAGTTAAATGCTACGGCCAAACTAACACGGTTCGGAGCTGACCGAATTCCGTAATAAACAGGCCTTCTAATATCTTCACAAAATCGGTTAAAAAAGTCTACCCTCGGAAAAATTACAAAAGGTTTAAAAAACATCAAACCTCAAAAACCTTAAGGGTTACCAAATTGTTCTAACTCTCGAACAAGCTTAAGCTAAGGCATAACAAATTAAAGGGTTTCGATAACACTAACCCTCGAGAATCCTAATGGGTACAGATTTATCTCATGCTAAGGCATAACAAATTTTTATGTGATTAACTTTTTAAGCCGAAAAGGGAGAAAATCCATTCTTTTAAGGCCATATCGGCCTAATTCAAGAACCTAAGGACCGTTTTATTTTTTGATTTAAAAAAATCCTCACTCAACTAAACCCTAAGGGCCGTTTTATTTTTTGAGTTCGAGAAATCCTCACTCAACTAAAGTCTAAGGGCCATTGTATTTTTTGAGTTCAAGAAATCCTCACTCAACTAAAACCTAAGGATCATTCTACTTCGAGTTCGAGCAAATACTCACTCGATTACAAAGACCTCGATCAAATTGCCTAAGCCTTGTACTCGTGAAAGAAATCTTCACAAGGCATGGACAAAAATGAATTTTCACAAAATAGAAGTTGAAATAAAGACAAGTCAGGAAGAAAAGAGATCTTTTATATATAAAAATATCTACAAGAACCGATCAGGGTCCTACACAAAATTTGAAAAAGAAATCTAAGTGTCTAATCTTCCCGGGGGGCCTCATCTTCATCTTCTCCACCCTCGGAACCACTCACGCTCCCGGAATCATCATCGTCGGAAGAGAGCAATGCTTTGGCTTTGGCCTCAAGCTCTTTTGCATTCTCGATCTTGACAACAAGGTTAAAGCCATGAGCATGAATCTCCTCAAGAGTCTCTCTTCGAGACTAGCATTTGGCATGCTCGGCAACATAGTATGCTCGAACCTGAGCAGCATCAAAAATTTCTTTTGCTTGAGCTTGAGTGGCCTCGGCATCAGATCCGTAGATAGCCGCGATCGCCTTAGCATCGGCTTTGGCCGTCTCAACCTCGGATTTGGCTTTTGCGAGTTCGATGGCCAACCAAACCTTGAGCTCCTCCACTTTCTTGGCCCGAGCTGAGCT
The DNA here is from genome assembly GCA_026770625.1 of Nicotiana glauca. Taxonomy (NCBI): domain Eukaryota; kingdom Viridiplantae; phylum Streptophyta; class Magnoliopsida; order Solanales; family Solanaceae; genus Nicotiana; species Nicotiana glauca. The sequence goes on from MU709679.1 coordinate 25,220, forward strand.
TTTCTCCTTCACGCCTTGGAGCTGAGTTTTGATTGCTAATAATTGGGATCGAGTGGCCTCTTTATCCGAGGCAAGGCGATCCATATTTTTCTTCCATATTGAAGTCTCTGCCTTCACCTCATCTGCCTCTCCTCATAGTTGAATTATCATTTCATGCAGCTGCTGGACCTGTGAGATTGAATCATTAGCTGTCACTCCCCAAACCGAGGCCATAAGCGTCTAAGACTTTGTTTACCGACTCGGTTAGTTCACTTTGTTCTTTCTGGGCCATGGCCAACTCAGCTCGGAGATCTTTGATTTCTTTCTCTTTTTTCTCACTAAGAAGCTTGAGAGCATCCTTCTCCTCAGTAAGCCTTTGAGTGTCGGTCGCATACCGACTCAGTTCCGCCCAAGATTTGAAGAATGCCTCCTGATAAAGCGCCAATGACTACACAGATAGAAGAAAAGACATTAGATAAAGAAGGGGAAAACTTAAGTATAATATCAACAAAGGGAATTGAAGCTTACCCGATTTAGAGCCCTGTTGTGCCTCGTCGAAAAGACTCGACGCTCCACTCGAATATTTCCTTAACATCTCTAGGTCGCCTGAGCCAGGGATGTCCTCGATCCCAGTAAAGCAGCCACAAAAAAGGTCCTCCCCTCCGTGATCTCCTTCCATGGAAGGAGCCTTCATGGCTCTAGCCTCCTGAATCATCCCCTCGGAAAATGAGGGAAGCGATAGGGAATCTCCAATTTCAATTTCCCCAAGTGGGTCACTTGGGGCGTTCTCTTCATCTCGAAGAGCCTCGAACTCGGAACATGCTGCCTCTTCAATGGCCTCTTCGCCCCCAAGCAAAACGCCTTTCAGTACGGGGATTTGGGCTGAAGCACCCACTTCGACTTCATCAAGCTTGGACCCGTCAATATCAGTCCTCATTGGATCCGAAGCCTCCTAGACCCGGTGCTAGATCGAGTGCGGGATACCAGCCCTTAATTATCTTTTTTTTCTCCTTCTTGTTCACCCTTTTTGGGCTCCTCTCGTAGCCTCAAGACTGAATCCGTTGACAAAGGGATAACATCCCCTTTGCGGGTTCGCCTTTTTTTAGGCTTTTGCTCATCCTGGTTTGTAGAGATCGAAGCCTCTTTCCTTTTCCACTCTTTCTTCAATTTTGGAGCAGAAGGGGGGGGGGGGTTCTTCCTCCCCGGATGGGGGCCTCATGAGAGCATTTTCTTCGACGCTTGTATGAAAATAAATCAAGCAAGTGTGGAAAGAAACGTTTTAGAGAAGATCATCAAACACGTGAAAAATGGCTAACCATGATTCTTGGCCTCCCATCGGCCCCTTGCCAAATCACGCCATGAGCGCTCAGCATATGAAGAGGTCGAAGACAGTTTTCGAACCCAGCTCTCGAGGTTCGGAATTATATTAGGCACCCAAGAAACTGTTGCCTCATAGGAAGGAATATCGATGAGAGGAAGCAAAGGAAATAAAACAAGAAGTGGAAGTTATAGGTGGGATTGTACTTATGCTACATATTCTACTTTTCGGAGAATGGCATCTTCTCGGCTGGGATTAGGTCAGAAGTCTTCACCAAAAAATAGCCTGCTTCCTTTATCATATATATGAGATGGCAGGCCTTTTTAAGCAAAATGTGATCCACTATCGGTTGTAGTCTTCTTGACATATCAAGTCAAGAGGGCGAGGCTCCTAGTAATGGGGGGAAAAGGGATTGGGTAAGAACAAACCGGCCCATCCATCCTCGATCCTTGACCTCGTCTATGCTCGAGAACAATACCTTGGTAGCCCGACATTGAAGCCTTATTAACCCGCCTCGATAGAGACGTGGGCTGTACATTCTGATAATATGGCCGAGGGTGAAAGACATCCCTTCGACCTTGCTCGCAAAGAATTGGAGCAGAATGATGATCCGCTAAAAAAAGATCTATTTGACCTACTCTTGTTTGATATTGACGGCAAAAATTGATGATGACGGGATCGACAGTGCCCATCATAAAAGTATAAACACTTAGAAACCCTTTTAAATAGGTGGTGATGTCTTCTTCGGGGGCCGGAATCACCACCTCTTTATATTCCTAAAGGCAATATTTCTTTACCTGCTCAAAGGTCGCCCTCAGTTATCGAGCATATATATCTCGACATTGGCTCGCATCGGCAATGGACCGACAAAGTTTTCTCGACTTTGAAGTCGGAAGTAAGATCACACCCCTCGGGAACACACTTCTCAAGGCGTGGCTCTACCGTTGTTTTATTGCTGGCCAACCACGCTGACGAAGATTTTTCCTTTTGAGGGACAGATTTTGACCTTTTATCCATTTTGTATAAGCTCAAAAAAGAAGAAGAGAATAAGACTTGGTGTTTTGAAGGAAGGTTGGTAACGAAACCTGAAAATTATGCAGAATAGAAAAAAAAGAAGATGTAAAAGGCATGGAGATTAGAGAAGAGATCAAAGAGCAAAGTTTGGGCAAAAAGAAGAAAAGTACATTTATAGGATGAAGATGACGGTTCAATAGCACTGGTGACCGACCATCAACTGACGCTCATTAATGACTTAGGTTACTGTACCGACGGGACGTTTCAATCACTTCCGCTGCTTACGTCACGAGGATGACGTCATGATTGATCGAAGTACAAAATCGAAGGCTTAATTCGTTTTTTCTCATTAAATTCCGAAAAATAAGGGGACTCTGTATACGGTTAAAATCGTGCCTGTCCGATTTTGCTATTTGATCGAAACCAGGGAATTGCATCGAGGATCAGCCTCTTAATGGATCAGACCAGAGCCACAAAGACAAGGTATCGAGTTCCAAAATTAAGGTACCTGTCGAGATTGAGGCCAGCAACGATTGAGACCAAATATGACAAACTTAGAGCAAAGCGCAATAACGGAAAAGCCAGATATTCGTAACCGATCGAAGATCATGGCGGAAATTTCGGAACAGATCTAATCAATGGCGATTGTTTAGGCTAATCATGGGATTTACTTCCGTAATTAGAATTGTACCATAGATAGAATTCCTCTACTATATAAAGAGGGTTCTAATTATTTTGTAAATATCTTATATTCACGGAGATAAAAGCAATACAACATTCTCTCTTTAATTTACATTCTCTTGTTCATCAGCTTGCTATATTTTCATTGTTCTTGCATCAATCACTTCGAGGGCACTTAAGCTCGAAGGCTGAACTACGTTCTAACATTGGTTTGATTCATATTATTGTCAATTTCTATTATTAATCTTTATACTTATCAATTTATACTGGGTGAAATCAAGTATCCTTAAAATCACATTGTAAGTTTAATTGTTATCCAATTTTAAGGGTAAATAATATATATATATATATATATATATATATATATATATATATATATATATATATATATATATATATATATATATATATGAAGTTATAAATTATGTGACGAAATTTGGAATATAATGTTAAACCGACTAATTTTCAAAGTGAATTCAGACAAAATTACTATATAGTTAGCAATTCAAAATTTCTAAAAGATATTTACGGAGGGCATTATATAAAAAGATATTCTTTGACTCTACAAATCTACATCTACGTTATATTAAAAGTAGGAAACCCTTAGCTAATAAGTTGAATTACCAAAATATACTTTTTAAAATCTTAATTACCCTATTTATAGAAAATAAAAATAAAACAGTAATATTTTTAAAACAAAAAAAACTAATTTATTTGAAGTGTCCTTTCTAAAAAGTTGTGAATTTTTAATTAGTAACTAAATATCTTTTGTAAGCCTATTCACGTTGCTTACTTGCTAAAATCTTATGAGGAAAACCGTGGTGATTATAAAATACGTATGAAAATGAGAGCACAAGTAGAGAAAATAAAAAAAGGTATTATCTTTGGTTTGAAAATGAGAGCAAAGAGTTTCGTCGTTTAAATATACCGTGGACCAACAAAATATCATGTGAGTTATGTTTTTAGTTTCTTTTGTCAATTTTAAAAAAAGAATAAGCATCAGATCTTTTCCCACCGTTTGTTGAATTTTACAAGTTTGTGGTTGCTTTTGATTATTTGATTTTTTTTACTATTTCAACATAAAAATCTGCTTTTGAAAGAAATGCGGTATATAGAACTTCCAAGAATCACATGTACATAGAATTTTACTTTTATTCACGGATACTATATAATACACAATAGTATCCAGATGGAATACTAGAGTAGATCATTTGAAAGGTAACTAATATAAAAAATAAAAAAATAAAAATAGAATTAACAAATTAAATTGCATTGACAATATAATTTTTTTTTTTCCGGATAGTAAGTTAAATTCCTGTAAGTATTGGGGATTCATCATTAAAAATTAGAAAGCAGAACTATAATCTGAAAAATAAATAAAAGAACATAAAAAGATTTTTGATGACTATATTTCCGAAAAGTAGAAAGAGAAATATAAAAACGAAAACTAATTGATTTAAGTGTCATTTCTGAAAGAAAAAAAATTCTTTATATTTAAATAATTTTCTTACCACCAATTAGTGACATAAAAGAATAGTTATTCCCTTAACTTTTTCATATTTTTTTTCGTCAACTATACAAACTAATATGCCATTCTCCTTAAATAACCAATTCTCTTAGAGTTGAAGAGTATATTGTTATTCTTTTTTATTCAATATATTATTTCAATTTTAGAACTCATTCTTCCTATCGGGTCGAATAAAATAACATACACGGATACGTATAAGTATGTGCATATGTGTGTAAATGCACATGTATGTATATGTACTTATATTCACATATTTATACGTTATTTGTAACAAAAATATTTATATTTACTTTTATGTCGAAGTAAGATTATCATTGAAATGTTATCAAGAATGGTGAAAAATAAGTTGCATCGACATTGGAGAGTAAATAATTAACTATTAAGTTTCTCTATGACAAATAATTATTAGTTCTTTATATAACTACACACTATGAAATTGACTATATATTTTAATTTACTTTAATGTTGAAGTAAAATTATCGTTGGAACGAAATTGAAGAATGGCGAGTGTTGCATCTGTGATGACCCGACTGGTCGTTTTGCATTTTCGAATTCCGTTCCCTTAAATAATACTTTTTGCACTTGCTTTAGCTAATTTATGACTTGCGGGGACGGATAGTTCGGAAGTTAGAAGAGTTTTGAGCAAGATAAGCCTAGTTGCTTCTTTAAGTTTCTTTAAAAAGGCCAAGTTTGACTTCGGTCAACATTTTGGGGAAATGGACCCGGAATCGTAATTTGGCAATTTCTGAGAGTCCGTGGGAAAATATGGGATCTGGGCGTATGTCCGGAATCGAATTCCGAGGTCCCTGGCCCGAGTAATGAATTTTTATGTGAAATTGTTAAGTTTAAGTTTCAAAGATTTAAATAAACTAAGAAATTATTATTTTCCTAGGTATCGGGTTCGGATTTCGATTCCGAAACTTGGTACAAGCCCGAAATATCAGTTAAGACTTAACCATAAAATTTGGTGTCAATCCGAGTGGTTTAAGGGCGTTTTGACCCGTTAGGAGGAAATTTAGAACTTGAAAGTTCAATGATTTGAATCATTTGGTTTTGGGGTTGATTCCTTGATTTAGCATAGTTTGAACCGTTTCGAGGGTTCGAGTAGGTCCGCCTCGTAATTTTAGACTTGTCGGTATGTTCGGGCGGGGCTCGGGGGCCCTGAGCGTCAAATTGTCGAGGATCGAGTGAAGTTGAAAACTTAGAAAAGGCTTTACATCTACTGCTTTTGTCATAACCGCTTCTGCGGCTCTTGGACCGCAGAAGCGAGACCGCAGAAGCGGTTGCCTTATCGCGGAAGCGGAAAGGGGTCAAGTCCTGGAGAATCGCAGAAGCGACCCAGGGAACGCAGAAGCGGTTCCTCCTATGCGGCCCTCGACCGCATCGAACCCCAATTGCCAAAAGCCGCAGGAGCGGCCATTTTTCCGCAGAAGCGGAAATACTTTCGCAGATGCGAAAATAGCTGGGGACAGAAGGGTTCATTTAATACGAGTTCAACCTCATTTCTTTCACATTTCTCTCAACACTTAGGCAATTTTAGTGATTCCAAAGAGGAGGTTTCAACATAATATTGCACGGTAAGTAATTCCCACTCACTTTTAGCTCAAATACATAAACATTAGGTAGATTTAACACTAAATTTAGGTAAAAATCAAGAGATTAGAGTTATACCTAGGGTTTAATCAAAACTAAGACTTAATCCTATAATTTGCCATGAAATGAACTAGAAATCATATATATATGTGATCCTTAGGTGATAGAGGACAACTTCCTTCGAAAAATATTGGAATCCAGGCACGTGGGCCCGGGGTCGGAATTTAAGAAACTTGCATTAATAGTTAGGAAGTTTCTTAAACAATTAGAATTTAACCTTGTAAGCTCTTATTGACTAGTTCTTGCTTATTTTAATTAGTTGGTGCTCGTTTGGCTACAAATTGAGGGTTTGAGCTTATTCTTGATATTAGAAGTGCGCTTCGGAGCGAGGTGAGTCTCCTTTCTAACCTCATAAGAGGGAATTGTCCCCTTAGGATTAAATGTTTGAGCGTTTGTTGCTAAATGCGGGGACTAGGCATGCGTTAGGTGACGAGAGCCTGTGCGTAGCTACTACTATATTAAATGTCCGGGTAGCTTAGGACCTACAACATACTTAGTAAATATATCTCTTATGTTAATTTGTTGTTATGAACACCTAGTGTGTACTAGGGACTTAAAAAGGGGATATGAGCATACTTGTATAGTTAATTAGGTTTGGTTTGGTATTTTTTGACCATTTATGTGCCATGTGTGTGAACTTGATATTTCATCCTTATTTATGGATCGGGCCGAACGCCTCGGTATGAATATATGCATCTATAGGCGCGCCGTCGACCCTCGGCAAGTGCACAGTTTATTTCTGTTGGTTCGGGCCGTCGCCTCGGCAAGTGCACAGTTTATCCGCACATCATTCTGGTGCATATCAGTGAGCACATCTGGGACTTCTACGGTGAGCTGCATTCCTTTCTTGCCAATCCGCAGCCGAAGAAGTCTTCCGTGTATTTTTTTGTTGTTTCTATCTATCCTGATTCAGACACCGGTCAGAGGCTGAGGTAGAGGCCGGGGGAGGGCACCGGCCCGTGGTAGGGGACGAGGGCGTCCCAGAGCTATTCCAGTTTCACCACCAGCAAACCCTGCGAGGGATCCCACTATTGAGGAGCAGGGCGAGGCGCCCACAGCTGAGCCTACTCCGGCAGATTTCATGACTGCGCCGGGATTTCAGGAGGTCATGGGCTGTATGCTCCGATTCATGGACACCATGACTCAGGGTGGTTTATTTCCAGCAGACCCAGCTGCTTCGCAGGCAGGAGGGGGAGCACAGACCCCTACTGCTCAGGCTCCAGGTCATGCAACTGCAGTATATCAGACTCCAGGTGCACTGCCCGCAGAGGGGGTTCAGCCAGTTGCTGCAGCGGCACCCCAGCCTAGGCCAGCTGTGGAGTTCGATCCGCAGAAGTTACTAGACAGGTGGAACAGACTTCATCCTCCAGTCTTTGGAGGTTAGCGTCATGAGGACGCCCAGGATTTCATCGACAGGTGCAGGGACATACTGCACGCTATGAGGATATTGGAGTCGCATAGAGTCGACTTCACTACTTTTCAGCTTGAGGATAGGGCCCGTAGATGGTGGCAGTCCTATGTTCTTGGCAGGCCCGCCGGTTCTCCTCCCATCACTTGGAGTCCGTTCGTACAGTTTTTCCTGGATAGGTATATTCCGCCCTCTGAGAGGGAAGAGTTGCGGTATCAGTTTGAGCACCTTGAGCAGGGTCAGATGTCTGTGACCAACTATGAGGCGAGGTTTTCTGAGTTATCTCGCCATGCACTTATGATACTTCCTACGGGTGTAGAGAGAGTGCGGAGGTTTGTCGCCGGATTGCAGCCCAGTATTCGTTCGGGTATGGCCCGAGAGGTGGAGATGGGTACAGAGTACCAGCTTGTGGTCGAGATTGCTTGCCGGATTGAGGGATATCGTCAGAGGGGTAGGGAGAAGATACATCAGGACAAGAGAGCCAGATTCTTTGGAGAGTTCAGAGGTGCCCCAGCTAGGGGCAGAGGTCAGTATGGCAGGGGTCAGCCAGTAGGCCCCCATCTTCAGCACCACCACCTCCCCGCCCGGGGTGCTCCAGCACGCCCCTATTTCAATGACATGCCAGAGAGTTCCTACCGCCTGCCAGCTATTCAGGGTTCTTCCAGTGGGTATTCAGGTCCTCAGGGTTCTTCTGGTCCCTACTTTAGTGCTATCCCGGAGACTCCATATCGCCCATCGGCTATCCAGGCTCCTCCCACGGGGTCTACGAGTCATCCGGGAAGCAGGTCGCCGCACCACGTTGTTTTGAGTGCGGTGACACATGCCACATGAGGAGATACTGCCCCAGGCTTAAGGGCAAGACAGTACATCAGGGGCAGCAACCCACGACTCCAGCACCAGCGGCCCAGCCACCTAGAGGTGGAGGGCAGAGTGGTAGAGGTCGATCCAGAGGTAGAGGCCAGACAGGGAGAGGTCAGCCAGCTACTCCTCAGTCAGGTGGAGGCCAGACAGCTGGTGCTCCAGCTAGATTCTATGCTCTTCTAGCCAGGCCGGATGCATTGGCCTCAGATGCCATCATCAAAGGTATTATCTCCGTCAATGGTAGAGATGCATCAATATTATTTGATCTAGGGTCCACTTATTCTTATGTATCATCTTTGTTTGCTCGTTTCCTGGTCATTTCTCCTGAGCCTTTGGGTGTTCCTGTTCATGTGTCCACTCATGAGTGTGATTCTGTGGTTGTGAACCGAATCTACCAGTCTTGTGTGATTACTTTCTGTGGTTTTGCGACTATAGCAGATCTTCTGCTGCTCGATATGATCGATTTTGAGGTTATCCTGGGCATGGATTGGTTATCTCCATATCACGCCATTCTAGATTGCCATGCCAAGACTGTTTCTCTAGCGATGCCAGGGTTGCCGAGATTGAAGTGGAAGGGTTCCACAGTTGATACGCATAGCAGGGTTATTTCTTTCCTAAAGGCTCAGCGCATGGTGGAGAAGGGGTGTTTGGCTTATTTATCTTATGTGCGAGACACCACCGCAGAGTCTCCGATGATTGATTCAGTGCTAGTAGTCCGAGAGTTCGTCGATGTTTTTCCTTCTGATCTTCCTGATATGCCTCCAGACCGTGATATTGATTTTTGTATTGACTTGGCTCCAGGTACTCAGCCTATATCTATCCCACCGTACCGTATGGCTCCTAAGGAGCTGAAGGAGCAGTTGGAGGAGTTGTTAGAAAAGGGGTTTGTTAGGCCCAGTGTATTGACTTGGGGTGCACCAGTGCTATTCGTGAAGAAGAAGGATGGGACTATGCGGATGTGTATCCATTGCCCCGTATTGATGATTTGTTTGATCAGTTGCAGGGTGCTAGGGTGTTCTCTAAGATTGACTTGAGGTCAGGGTATCATTAGCTGAAGATTCGGGATTCTGATGTTCCGAAAACTACATTCAGGACTAGGTATGGCCACTATGAGTTTCTGGTGATGTCCTTTGGCTTGACTAATGCTCCAATGGCATTTATGGATTTGATGAACAGGGTGTTCAGGCCTTATATTGATTCTTTTGTCATCATTTTCATTGACGACATCTTGATATACTCACGTAGCCTGGGGGAGCACGAGCAACATTTGAGAGTAGTGCTTCAGACCTTGCGAGAACAACAGCTTTATGCTAAGTTCTCCAAGTGTGAGTTTTGGCTAGAGTCAGTAGCATTCTTGGGGCATATAGTGTCAGGAGAGGGTATTGAGGTGGATCCCAAGAAGATTGAGGCAGTTCAGAGTTGGCCACGTCCTACTTGAGTCACCGAGATCAGGAGCTTCTTGGGGTTAGCAGGCTATTACCGGCGATTCGTGCAGGGCTTTTCATCTATTGTATCACCTCTGACCAGGTTGACCCAAAAGAGTGCCCCATTCTGTTGGTTCAAGGGTTGTGAGGAAAGCTTCCAGAAGCTCAAGATGACTTTGACTACGACACCAGTTCTTGTATTGCCTTCCGCTTTAGGGATGCGTACAGTGTATTACGATGCTTCTCGCGTCGGCTTGGGATGTGTATTGATTTAGGAGGGGCGAGTTATTGCATATGCTTCACGTCAGCTGAAGGTTTATGAGAAAAATTACCCTGTGTACGATCTAGAGTTGGCGGCGATTGTTCATGCTCTTAAGATATGGAGGCATTACTTATATGGAGTGTCATGTGAGCTTTATACAAACCATCGCAGCTTGCAGCATTTGTATAAGCAGAGGGATCTTAATTTGAGGCAGCGCAGGTCGCTTGAGTTACTAAAGGATTATGACATTACCATTCTCTATCATCCAGGCAAGGCAAATGTGGTTGCGGATGCCTTGAGTAGGAAGGCTGAGAGTATAGGTAGCTTGGCATTCATTCCTGCTGAGATGAGACCATTAGCTTTGGGCGTTCAGTCTTTAGCTAACAGACTTGTGAGATTGGATATTTCAGAGCCCAACCGGGTTCTAGCATGTGTGGTTGCTCAATCTTTGTTATTGGGGCAGATTAAGGCCCGACAGTTTGATGGTCCACATTTGGCAGTTCTCAGAGAGACAGTACTTCAGGGAGGTGCCAAGGAGATTTCTATTGGTGAGGATGGTGTTTTACGACTTCAGGGCCGTGTATGTGTCCCTAATGTTGATGGCTTGAGGGAGAGGATTCTAGAGGAGGCCCACAGTTCGAGGTACTCCATCCATCCAGGTGCCACGAAGATGTATCGTGACTTGAGATAACACTATTGGAGGCGGAGGATGAAGAAGGACATAGTGGAGTATGTTGCTATATGTTTGAATTGCCAGCAGGTCAAATATGAACACCAGAGGCCAGGTTGCCTACTTAAGTACATGCCCATTCCGGAATGGAAATGGGAGTGCATCACCATGGATTTCATGGTTGGGTTGCCGCGGACTCAGCGAAAGGTTGATTCAATGTGGGTTATTGTGGATAGATTGACCAAGTCAGCTCACTTCATTCCAGTGGCGACTACTTATACGACGGAGAGGTATGCCCAGATTTACATTCGGGAGATAGTCAGGTTGCACAGTGTGCCGGTTTCCATCATATCAGACAGAGGCCCTCAGTTCACTTCCCATTTCTGGAGAGCTGTTCAAAGTGAGTTGGGGACCCGCGTAGAGCTTAGCACGACATTCCATCCTCAGACCAACGGGCAGTCAGAGCGAACAATTCAGATTTTAGAGGATATGCTTAGAGCATGTGTGATTGACTTTGGAGGACAGTGGGATCAGTTCTTACCCTTGGCGGAGTTTGCATATAATAACAACTATCAGTCCAGCATAGAGATAGCCCCGTATGACGCATTATATGGTCGACATTGTTGTTCTCCTATCGGGTAGTTTGAGCCTGGTGAGGCTAAATTGCTTGGAACAGATTTGGTTCAGGATGCCTTGGATAGGGTAAAGTTGATTCAAGAGAGGCTCCGCACAGCTCAGTCCAGGTAGAAGAGTTACGCGGACCAGAAGGCGCGCGATATATCATTCATGATTGGTGAGAAGGTTCTCTTGAAGGTTTCGCCCATGAAGGGCATTATGAGGTTCGGAAAGAAGGGAAAGTTGAGCCCAAGGTTTATTGGCCCCTTAGAGGTGTTGAGGCGAGTTGGAGAGGTTGCCTATGAGCTTGCTTTACCTCCCAGTTTATCAGGAGTTCATCCAGTTTTTCATGTATCGATGCTTCGGAAGTATCATGCCAACTATTCACATATGTTGGATTTCAGCACCATTCAGTTAGATGAGAGCTTGGGCTACGAGGAGGAGCCAGTTGCCATTATTGATAGGCAGGATTGCCAGTTGAGGTCCAAGAGGATTTCTGCGGTAAGAGTCCAGTGTAGGGGCCAACCGATCGAGGAGGCGACTTGGGAGTCCGAGGAGGACATGCAGAGCCGATATCCCCACTTATTCAGCAGTCCAGGTACTTTTCTATGTCCGTTCGAGGTCGAATGTTTGTTTAAGAGGTGGAGAATGTGATGACCCGACTGGTCGTTTTACATTTTTGAACTTCGTTCCCTCAAAAAATACTTTCCGTACTTGCTTTAGCTAATTTATGACTTGTGGTGACGGGTAGTTCGGAAGTTAGAAGAGTTTTGAGCAAGATAAGCCTAGTTGCTTCTTTAAGTTTCTTTAAAAATGCCAAGTTTGACTTCGATCAATATTTTGGGGAAACGGAACTAGAATCGTGATTTGGCAATTTTTGAGGGTCCGTGGGAAAGTATGGGACCTGGGCGTATGTCCGGAATCGAATTCTGAGGTCCCTGGACCGAGTAATGAATTTTTATGTGAAATTGTTAAGTTTAAGTTTTAAAGATTTAAATAAACTAAGAAAGTATTGTTTTCCAAGGCATCAGGTTCGGATTTTGATTCCGAAACTTGGTACAAGTCCGAAATATTAGTTAAGACTTACCCGTAAAATTTGGTGTCAATCCGAGTGGTTTAACGACGTTTTTACCCGTTAGGAGGAAATTTAGAACTTGAAGGTTCAATGATTTTAATCATTTGGTTTTGGGGTTGATTCCTTGACTTAGCGTTGTTTTAAGCGTTTCGAGGGTTCGAGTAGGTCCGTCTCGTGATTTCAGACTTGTCGGTATGTTTGGGCGGGGCTCGGACGCCCCGAGCGTCAAATGGTCGAGGATCGAGTGAAGTTGAAAACTTAGAAAAGGCTTTACATCTGCTGCTTCTGTCATAACCGCTTCTGCGGCTCTTGGACCGCAAAAGCGGTCGCCTTATCACGGAAGCGGAAAGGGGTCAAGTCCTGGGAAACCGCAGAAGTGGCCGCAGAAGCGGTTCCGCCTATGCGGCCCCCAGACCGCAGAACCGGTCGAGCCCCAATTGCCAAAAGCCACAGGAGCGGCCATTTTTCCGCAGAAGCGGATTCCGCAGAAGCGGAAATACTTCCGCAGATGCGAAAATAGCTGGGGACAGAAGGGTTCATTTAATACGAGTTCAAGCTCATTTCTTTCACATTTCTCTCAACACTTAGGCGATTTTGGTGATTCCAAAGAGGAGGTTTCAACATAACATTGCAAGGTAAGTAATCCCCACTCACTTTTAGCTCAAATACATAAACATTAGGTAGATTTAACACTCAAATTAGGTAAAAATCAAGAGATTAGAGTTATACCTAGGGTTTAATCAAAACTAAGATTTAATCCTATAATTTGCCATGAAATGAACTAGAAATCATATATTTGTGATCCTTAGGTTAGAGAGGACAACTTTCTTCGAAAAATATTGGAATCCGGGCACGTGAGCCCGGGGTCGAAATTTAGGAAACTTGCATTAATGGTTAGAAAATTGCTTAAACAGTTAGAATTTAACTTTGTAAGATCTTATTGACTAGTTCTTGCTTATTTTAATTAGTTAGTGCTCGTTTGGCTACAAATTGAAGGTTTGGGCTTATTCTTGATATCGAAAGTGCGCTTCGGAACGAGGTGAGTCTCCTTTCTAACCTCGTAAGCGGGAATTGTCCCCTTAGGATTAAATGTTTGAGCGTTTGTTGCTAAATGCGGGGACTACGCACGCGTTAGGTGATGAGAGCCCGTACGTAGCTACTACTATGTTAAATGTTCGGGTAGTTTAGGACCTACAACATGCCTAGTAAATATATCTCTTAGGTTAATTTATTATTATGAACACCTAGTGTATACTAGAAGCTTAAAAAGGGGATATGAGCATACTTGTATAGTTAATTAGGTTTGGTTTAGTATTTTTGACCATTTATGTGCCATGTGTGTGAACTTGATATTTCATCCTTATTTGTGGATCAGGCCGAACGCTTCGATATGAATAGATGCATCTATAAGCGCGAGCGTCGACCCTCTGCAAGTGCATAGTTTATTTCTATTGGTTCGGGCCGTCGCCTCGGTATTATGTGCGCATGTTAAATGTGGAAAAGCATATATATGTTTTGTTTGGCTATTATCTCATATGATAAACTATAAACTTGATGTTGTCGATTTCTTGACTTATACCACTTGTCACGAAACTGTCGATGCTTGTAAATTTCATGATTTGAACTCATATATATATATATATATATATATATTAATTGACCTTAGTAAGTATCGAGTTGACCTCTCGTCTCTACTTCTTCGAGATTAGACGGGATACTTACTGGGTACATGTTGTTTATGTACTCATGCTACACTTCTGTACTTAAATGTACATGATTTGAGGTAGGTGGATTCGGACATCATTCTGGTGCATATCAGTGAGCGCATCTGGGACTTCGACGGTGAGCTGCATTCCCTTCTTGCCGATCCGCAGCCGACGAAGTCTTCCTTTCTTTTGTTGTTTCTGTCTATCCTAATTCAGACAGTAGGATAGGTATTATTGTTTTGCGCATATTCTACTAGTTGCCCGTAGCTTGTGACACCAGGTTCTGGCACACACAGTGGTAGACGTTATTTTGGGTTGTATAACTCTCTTTACATTTTATTGATCTTTACGAGTTTATAACTTTAAACTGGGAAAAATCTATTATAATGGTTTTTGGCGAAGGTAAAAGGAGAATTTAATTATACTTCCGCGTTGACTGGCCTGACAAATGGTGTCGGGGGCCATCATGACCTATTATGGAAAATGGGTCGTGACAACATCGATATTGAAATGAAAATAATGTGACCGTTATGTTTCTCTATCACAAATAATTATCATTTTTATTATAAGTATACGTTATAAAATTGGAATTAGTCTACTTAGATATCCTAAGGAAGACGAATATTGATGCAATTCGTGTACAACTTTCACAAAATATTACTTTCATTGGGCTACAATTTTGTGATATGTATGCGGCTGTAAAAAGAAGGGGGCTACAGAGGCAGAAACTTTAAGACGTGAAATATTTGCAACCATACTTGAGGTTGTACATATTCATATTTAAATTATATTGCTGAAATATCTAAAATTAATCAAGAAAACAGTCAAGAACAAAGGTTGAGCCAAAATTTCAAGTTTATGAGTTCGGGATCCTAATCTTTTAAGTTATTGAGTTCTACATTAATAATTTATACATATTTTATAATAATTCTAAGACAAATATATAATTTGAACCAAAGCTACTAGATTCGGTCCGACCCGTAGCAGACATTGTAGCTCCACCTTACCTTAACAAAAAAGTCATATGCAAAGCACCTGTAGAAAAATTAGCATATATTAAATATGTCACACAAAGTGTCACCGAGGAAGTACATCATATGAAGTTTTGTTTACTCATATAAATAGAACAATGACGAATATATGGACAAAGTAAAACTTATGGAAATAAGCTATAATGACATAAGCTTGTGCGTGTTAATGTTTCAAAAGGCGGGGGTATGAGGCGAGGCGTTTTATCTTTGAGGAGGTGAGGCGTAAGTTCTGAGACATGGAACGTAAGTCCCACAGATCTTTATATTTACTAATTTTAAAATAGTATAAAATAAAAAATAATTATAAAAATTACATTAAAATCATAAAATTATAACAAATAATCTATTTAAAATATTTATAATTTTGTTACGACCCGGATTTCCCAGCCTCGGGAGTCGTGATGACGCCTACTAATAGGAGCTGGGCAAGCCAACTCTTATTTACCTTTTTCGTTTTCAGGATTCTTCTTTTAACAATTTAACAATAATAATAATAATATGAATGCAGCGAAATACTTTGAATGAGCGGAAGAATTAAGTTAACAAAACTAATGAAATACTAAATTTTAATTAAAACGTCTACCCAAGACTGGTGTCACATACTCACGAACTACTAAGAGTGCTAAATACAACGTCCGAAAGAAAATATAACTGTTTGTCTCGAAATACATGAGATAACAGACTGAAATAAAGATAGAAGAGACG
>MU709679.1:44393-98245 GCA_026770625.1 Nicotiana glauca
TAAACTTTACAGAAAGCGCTTAAACCACTTATAACACCTGTACCGGGTGCTGAAACAAAAATACGGGCCCGATACCATCACTTTTTAATCATTTTTGATTTTCATTTTCCTTAAATATTTTCAGAAAAGAATTGTACTCAAAAATTCATTTATCGGGCCTGGGACCTCGGAATTCGATTCCGGACATACGCCCAAGTCCCATATTTTTCTACGGACCTTTCGAGACTGTAAATTCATGGGTCCAAGCCCGTTTACCCAAAATGTTAATCGAAGTCAAATTTATTCTTTTTAATATCAAAACTTAGCAAATTTTCACAGAATTTCATATTTGAGCTTCCAGCTACGCGTACGGACTATGCATGCAAATCGAGCCAACTATAAATGAGGTTTTCATGGCCTCGGAAGCTCGGAATGGATAAGAAAACAGTGATGATCCTTTGGGTCGTCACATTCTCCACCTCTAAAACAACCGTTTGTCCTCGAAGGGACATAAGAAAGAAGTACCTGAGTCGGGGAATAGATGGGGATAACGGCTCCGCATATCAGACTCGGACTCCCAGGTCGAAGCCTCAGGAGGCTGACCTCTTCACTGAACACGAACAAAGGTAAAACTTTTGGATCTCAACTGACGAAGCTGCCGGTCTAAAATAGCCACCGGCTCCTCCTCATAAGACAAGTCTTTGTCCAACTGGACAGTGCTGAAATCTAACACGTGGACTGGATCGCCGTGATATTTCCGAAGCATATATATATGAAAAACTGGATGTACGGCTGATAAGCTAGGCAACAATGCAATTCTATAAGCCACCTCTCCCACTCGATCAAGAATCTCAAACAGACCAATGAACCTAGGGCTAAGCTTAAGCTTCTTCCCAAATCTCATCACGCTCTTCATAGGCGACACTCGGAGCAACACACGCTCACCGACCATGAAAGCTACATCTCGAACCTTACGATCTGCATAGCTCTTTTGCCTGGACTGAGCTGAACGAAGCCTTTCCCGAATAATCTTGACCTTATCCAAGGCCTCCTGAACCAAATTTGTACCTAACAACCGAGCCTCTCCCGGCTCAAACCATCCAATCAGAGACCGGCACCGCCTACCATATAAGGCCTCATAAGGAGCCATCTGGATGCTCTACTGGTAGTTGTTGTTGTAGGCAAACTCTGCTAAATCCAAGAACTGATCCCACGAACCTCCAAAGTCAATAACACAAGCTCGAAGCATATCCTCCAAAATCTGAATAGTCCGTTCTGATTGCCCGTCCATTTGGGGATGAAATATTGTGCTCAACTGTACCTGGGTGCCTAATTCTCGTTGAACTGCTTTCCAAAAACGTGAGGTAAACTGCGTACCTCAGTCTAAAATGATAGATACCGGCACACCATGCAGGTAAACAATCTCAAAACTCCATCAGTATCAAATGTAAGCTGCATGGCACCCCTTCGCTGCACCATATCTCTAAGGACACACAAATGAGGATCGTCAAACTGCCGATCACGGATACGCTCCAATAATGAAAAATGAGCGACCGTGCAAGCTAGCACTCGACTAGGCTCAGAAATATCCAGCCTCACATATCGATTGGCCAAAGCCCGAACATCCAAGGCAAGCGGCCTCTGACTAACCGGAATAAAAGTAAGACTGCCCATACTGGCTGACTTTCTACTCAAGGCATCGGCCACCACATTGGCCTCCCCGGGGTGATATAAAATAGCGATGTCATAATCTTTCAACAACTCCAACCACCTTCTCTGCCTCAAATTCAACTCATTTTGCTTAAACAAGTACTGAAGACTCTTGTGATCAATGAACACTTCATATGCCACACCAGTGCCTCCAGATCTTCAATGCGTGAGCCATAGTTGCCAACTCCCAATCATGTACTGGATAGTTCTTCTCGTGAATCTTTAACTGCCTCGAAACATAGGCAATGACCTTGCCATCCTGTATCAATACTGCACTAAGTGCAATACGGGTAGCATCACAATAGACTGTATAAAGCCCTGAACTTGTGGGCAAAACCAATACCGGTGCAATAGTCAGAGCAGTCTTGAGCCCTTGAAAGCTCGCCTCCCACTCGTCCAACCATCTCAACTGGGCACCCTTCTGGGCCAATATGGTCATCGAGGCTGCGATAGATGAAAATCCCTCCATGAACCGTCGATAGTAAACTGCCAATCCTAAGAAACTCTGGATCTCAATAGCTGATGTTGGTCTAGGCCAGTTCTTGACTGCCTCAATATTCTTCGGATCAACCTGAATACCTTCTGCTGTTACGACGTGACCCAAGAATGTAACTGAACTTAACTAGAATTCACACTTTGAAAATTTTGCATACAACTGACTATCTTCTAGAGTCTGAAGAGCCACTCTGAGATGTTTCTTATGATCCTCCTGGCTACGGGAGTATATCAATATGTCATCAATGAAGACTACCACGAACAAGTCCAAATAAGGTCTGAACACTCGGTTCATCGAGTCCATAAAAGCTGCTGGGCATTTTTCAACCCCAAAAGACATAACCAAGAACTCATAATGTCCGTACCGAGTGCGGAAAGCTATTTTAGGAATATCGGATGCCCTAATTTTTAACTGATGGTAGCCAGATCTCAAGTTTATCTTTGAAAACACCTTGGCACCCTGAAGCTAGTCAAATAAATTATCAATCCTCGCCAGTGGATACTTATTCTTGATTGCAACCTTGTTCAATTGCCGGTAATCGATGCACATTATCAATATCCCAATTTTTTTCTTTCTAATTCCCAAGTTCTTCAGAAATTTCAGAAGAGTCTCCCCTGTAATTGGGCTTATCCACCTCCGAATTACAAGCAAGGCATTATCGCAATGATATCTTGACATAAAATGCTTCATAGGTATGACCATAACCACATCTCGTAGTCTAAAACTCAATAATTACGGTTTAAATACTTCTCATTACATAAATATGTGAGGACCTCGTCCTTAGTGCTGAGTCACCGATATTATGCACGACGTCCCAATCGAAATATTTCATTTCTTCTTCTTTCAAATGTTTTTTTTAGTTTAACAATATCACAACATATAATGATAGACTTAGCCATCTCCGTCGAATCTCTCAACAGGAGCATTCACATAAGCGGATCTTAGAATTACGAAGCTCGCTCATAAGTGGAGCACAATAGAAGGACTTTCCACGATACTCAGAACTGAATCAAATTAGGAAAATTGTTACTTTATAGCTATTCGAAACCATACTAATAACGACACCATCTAGTGTTGCGACCTCAGCCACACCATAGAAAATATATCAATGGTTGGGTCTCCACCTCTAGGAGTCTCACCTCCATCTCTAACATCCTGACCCCGGCCTCTGATTGGCCATGTAAGCTCAGTATTGACTACAATGGGGCACGTAGCCTGAGTGCTTTCATAAATTATACTTCTCCAAGTCTAGGACATTTTTTTCCATGATGTGCCTAGTACTACCACATTCGTAACAATTCTTTTGAGGGCTCAGCTAACTTTGAACCTGATGACATATTTGGACACTGTCATGGTGACCTGACACAACCGCTCAGATCACATATACCACATATTGCAGAGAATCCGGGAGATAAGCTCCTTCAAAACATTTCTTAAAATAGAGCTTAGTAGGTGATGTTGCATTGGCCAGTCTGCCCTCTTCGTAGGCTTGCCACAAACACCGGCGGCCAATTTCCTCTTTTGCTATGCTGGCTTAACACTGCTGAGCTACCCCATTTATTCATATACTCTTCATTATTCTTTGGGGGCGATTCTTACCCCTATTTACGCACAACGATCACAAAGGTAAAACTCCATACAGGTAAATCTTGGCACAAACCACATAGTCGAGAAGGTCGTCTACCACTATATTTCCTCCAAAGCACCCCAAATCCGCAACCGTGAGTGCCACACTGAGTAGACCTTTTGTAAATTTAAAGTTGTTTCCCTTACTCCCTTGATACTGAAGTGTTATATTATTAAGGAGGCAGACATACCATAAGTTCCAACCTTACCCCCTGCAAAGTACCAAGCCTTAAATATGTATAAATTATTGGGGAACCTTTCCGTACCATATATATACATTCCAAGCCAAAACTGACATAACACATGACCATACGATCCATTCACTAATAGTGGAATTCCCCATGTGTCGCTAAGTCAAAGGTCACAACATCCGATAATCTATAATATTTGTCCTTCACAACTCAAATATATCAGCCAGACGTCAAGGTCCGTTGAACCCCTACATGATTCATTAGGTGATCTCTTGATACATCTGCATCTTCCGTTGGAACCACAACTGATATAGTAAATACATTATCTTTCCACTACCCCTACTTGTCATCTGAAGCGAAGCAAAATCAACCCTTCCCCCACTTTCGACTATTCTAGAGTTTTGCAATACCTCATAGCAGAGGTCAAGAAATTCCGTGGGTCCTCAAAAGATGCACCACTGAAAGTGGTAGTGAAGAGTTTGGTGAAACCTATCCGACCTTCGCAAAACTTCTGAAGACGTAGTTGATCTATCACCGGTCGATGCCATTGTTCGGCTGAAGAAGCGGTACGTGACTTCGCCATTCGTGGAAAGACAAGAGTAGAGATTCAATTAGCTTTGAGAAACAGAACCGCATGACAAGAAAGAACAAATGTGAAATTTTTTCCTAACTCTGTAGTCTCTGGGGGATAAATATAGACGTCTCCGTATCGATCCCTCAGACTCTACTAAGCTTGTCCGTGAGTTGTGAGACCTATGTAACATAGTGCTCTGATACCAACTTGTCACGATCCGGATTTCCCACCCTCGGGAGTCGTGATGGCGCCTACTAATAGGAGCTAGGCAAGCCAACTCTTATTTACCTTTTTCGTTTTCAAGATTCTTCTTTTAACAATTTAACAATAGTAATAATATGAATACAGTGGAATAATTTGAATGAGTGGATGACTTAAGTTAACAAAACTAATAAAATACAGAAATTCAACTAAAACCTCTACCCAAGACTGGTGTCACGTACTCATAAATTACTAAGAGTGCTAAATACAACGTCCGAAAGAAAATATAACTGTTTGTCTCGAAATACATGAGATAACAGACTGAAATAAAGATAGAAGAGACGTCGGGCTTGCGAACGCCTGCAAGGCTAACTCGGTGTCTCGCTGGTATGAGTGCTAACACTCGTGCTATTGTTGCTGCTGTCTGAAACCTGCATCTGTAGAAAAGAGCACAGAGTGTAGTGTCAGCAAAATCGATCCCATGTGCTGGTAAGTGCCTAGCCTACCCCGGCAAAATAATGACGAGGCTAGGACAAAACACCCAATTAATCATGTAGAGTTCAAATATATATCTATATATCTATATATATATATATACACACACACACACACACACACACACAACAAGGAAGTACAAGAAACAATCAGTGAGTGTGGGAAGGGAACATGCTTCAGAGGTATCAGATATAAATAGAATATCAGGAATAATGGAGAAACAATCTACAGTTTAACTTCTAACATGAAAATAAGAAATAAAGACAACTTTCATATTCAGCTCATCTTGTTGCAGGCGTGCAACCCGATCCCATTCCTCATACCTCGTGGTAGGCGTACCACCCGCTCCCATTTCATAATATCTCGTGGTAGGCATACCACCCGCTCCCATTTCATAATATCTCATGGTAGGCGTACCACTCGCTCCCATTTTATTATATCATTTTTGGTAGGCGTACCACTCGCTCCCATTTCAATATATCATTTGTGGTAGGCGTACCACTCGCTCCCATTTTAATATCATTTATGGTAGGCGTACCACTCGCTCCCATTTCAATATATCATTTGTGGTAGGCGTACCACTCACTCCCATTTTAATATCATTTCTGGTAGGCGTACCACTCGCTTCCATTTCAATATCATTTGTGGTAGGCGTACCACTCGCTCCCATTTGAATATATCATTTGTGGTAGGCGTACCACCCGCGCCCATTTCATAATATCAAATAATGCACGGCATCACCCTTCGTGCTTTTACTCTCTCTTCCTCACCCAAGCAAAAATCACAGTTAAGGGGCGAGGGAATAGACTGGAAAAAAAATATTAATAGGGGTCCAACAAGGACTCAATAATATATGATAAAATTTCCAGCAAGGAATATGTCAACAATTCCATAAATATTTTTGGCGAGGGAATAATTCAATGATTCTTTCTCTTTCTTTCATTCTTACTCAGTATTTCATTTATAATTTGAGTCAACGCTCCTCGAACATTAAATATCACAATTTTCTTCACATACTCTTCACAATATATAGAAATTATCATTCAAACATGGAAGATATAGCAAAATCCAAATATTCGTAATGTAAAGACTCACGGTCATACTAGACACCAATGTATAGATACTCGTCACCATGCCTATACATCGTACTCGACAATTAGCAAGTAACAAATATGACTCAACTCCTAGTCCCTCAAACTAGGGTAGATCAAAAACTTACCTCGAAGTTCTATGGCGAACTCAATCCTTAAGCACCACTTTTCCTTTCGAGTTTGGCTTCGATTCAATCGTATCTATGCACAATTGATTTAATATCATCAATAATACTTAACAATCCAATCCATATGCCTAAATATATTCTCCTAAACATTCTGCCCAAAATTATAAAAATTGACCCCGAGCTCGCGTGGTCAAAACACGAGGTTCGAACCAAATTTTGATCAACCATTCACTCACGAGCCCGAATATATAATTTATTCTCAAGTTCGACCCCCAAAACGAGGTCTAATTCACAAAATGGTTGAACTATCCAATTCTCTAATTTCTACATATTTTCACAAGCTTTATGCCTAGGAATTCAAATAATATTGAGGAAAAGTGAAGAAAACGAGTTAAGAATTACCAACCCAAGGATTTTTGGTGAAAAAGTGCTTCAATGGACGCCTATGGACCTTGGAGAAGAGGGAGTTCGAGAAAAATTTGAGAACTCCCGAAATGGTTCTGTTTTGGAACTTTTAAAGAACTAGGCGAAAATTGCTCTATGTGATCGCGGAAGCATCAATGTGATCGCATAGAACAACTTAATGTCTACCAAAATTAACTCTATGCGATTGCGGAAGAATCAATGCGATCGCATAGGACAAACTGATGACTGCCAAAATTTACTCTATGCGATCGCGGAAGGATCAATGCGATCGTAGAGAACAAATTGATGACTCCCAAAATTAACTCTATGTGATCGCGGACATCCCTATGCGATCGCATAGAACAAATGAATGACTACCAAAATTAACTCTATGCGATCGCGGAAGGATCAATGCGATCGCATAGAACAAAAACCTGGACACCAACAACTAGCAAAAACACCAGATTTTCTAAGTCCAAAATACTCTGATGCCTATCCGAAACTCTCCCGAGACCTCGGGGCTCCAAACCAAATATGTATACTAACTCAAAAATATCATATGGACTTAACCGTGCGATCAAATCGCCAAAATAACGTCATATACAACGAATTAAGCCTTAAAATCCATGATTTCTTCCAAATTTCATAAAACATCAAATTTTCCATTTTAAGTCCGAAACACGTCAAACGACATCCGTTTTTAACCAAACTTTACAGAAAGCGCTTAAACCACATATAAGACCTGTACCGGGCGCCGGAACCAAAATACGGGCCCGATACCATCACTTTTTAATCAGTTTTCTTTTTCATTTTCCTTAAATATTTTCAGAAAACAATTTTACTCAAAAATTCATTTCTCGGGCCTGGGACCTCGGAATTTGATTCCAGGCATACGCTCAAGTCTCATATTTTTCTACGGACCTTCCGAGACTGTAAATTCACGGGTCCGAGCCCGTTTATCCAAAATATTGACTGAAGTTAAATTTATTTATTTTAATATTAAAACTTAGCAAATTTTCACAGAATTTCATATTTGAGCTCCTAGCTACGCGTACGGACTGCGCACGCAAATCGAGGCAACTATAAATGAGGTTTTCAAGGCCTCGGAAGCTAAGAATGGATAAGAAAACAGTGATGACCCTTTGGGTCGTCACAAATTTATAATTCAACTATGAATAATACGAAAAGTATGACATATCATAATATGCAAATTAGTTGCAACGTCGTTACAACTCAAACATCAAAAGTAATAGATTTGATACGACATCTTATATTTATATCTGTTATATAAGGAGTAATGAATCTCGAAAGAATTTTAATATTATAATTTGATATTTTTCTTAAAATACTCCTTTATTTAATTTGCTTTTTATTTTAAAGAGAATGTATATATAACATAATCCACAGTTTAAATATGATTCTCTAGCATCATTTATTTTTAAGTTTCAAAAAATTAATAAAGTGACACATAATTCACCATACAATATCATGATAACTAATTATTTGTAAATAATTACTAGCTAATACTGAGCTATTAAATTAATAAGTATTGTATCTCGTAAACGTGAAAAAAATAATATTTAGAAAATAGTTATAAAAAATGATGGACTATTATATAGTAAAGACATAACAAAAGTTAATAAATAAATACTTTTTAAATGTAAGATTTATTCAAATTAACGATCATAGCAGTCATAGTGGATAACTTGCAATAATTTTTACTTTAATTATGACATAAAATATTCTCAATTTAATAATTTATGATTAAGAAAACAGTAATTTTGAATAGTCAATGATTTATTAAGAAAAATTGAGGATTTACAATGTTAGTTATATACAACTGCATAAAGTTCTATTAGGTGAGCCTAGTACATTGGCGGTTGGGCATGTCCGGGGCGTAAGCCTCGATGACCCAGGCGTAAGTCTCATAGAACTAAGTCCCACACATAAATTCAGGGGCATTTGACGAGTGCTTCACTCTAGAGCGAGTCCCGAGCGAGTCCTAATTCTGCCTTATAAAACAGAGGTGCATGTATATAATTAGATTGATAGTGAAATTTACTATATGTTTTAATTTGAAGACCTTTTAAATCAACTATAATACCTATAAAATTATTCTTTTTCTTCCTCTTGGGTGACGTAAAAACATGTTTCATAACATGAAAGATAAAAGCATTATCTATGCACCATATATGAGAGTGGGTAAAATCCGAGCTAATGAGTACCTCGATTTCTCGGTGGGATAAAACAAAGCAAGGACGCAATTATTAGAAATCGAAATCGAAGTTGGGAACTTCTCGTATCAAAGTCCGAACAAAACACCTGCCCTCGAAACTATCGACACCACACCCCCAGACCCTGTTCGAGCCCCATGACTCCAGAAAATACTACAAGACAGTTGCACATGGCTAGCGAAGGGCTATGATATCCGTGCCAGGCCGGGTAACACAACGTGAATCTCGGCCTTTATCGGCAGCTCATCAGTAATTAACGAAAAAGAAGACTTTTTTACCTTTCTTAGAATTGTACTAGGGATGAAACTCTTCTACTATATAAAGGAGATAGTTTTTATTCAAGATACACTGTAACATGCATACCAAATCAATATATATTTATTTTCTCTGCTTCTAAAAGTCATACAAAGTTCTTAGTTTAGCTGATAGTTCTTCATAAGTATTTGGCTCCGAACCGAAGGCAAGCTAATATCGAAAAGCTCATAATCGAGTCCGGACTCAATACAACTACTGGTTTGGCTGTTTATTATATTTTTAATTTGACTATCTAGCGTTATTAATCACTTGTATTGGATTAGTCCACATATCCTAAAAATCGCGTATAAATTTAATTGTTATCCATTTTAAACGGTAAACGAAGGGCTTTTCCGATGTTTCATAACATGAAAGATAAACTACATAGGGAGAATGATACAAGTTATAAACACTAATGCAAATATATTTTGTATTATTAGTGTAATTATCATATTTGGTATTACGGTAATAATTTCGCTACAAGAATATCACAAATCTGTGACGGAATACTAATGACGGACAGACTCATACAAAATTAAGACAGATTTTTGTAATTTTATAGTGTAATTCATCAATTTGGACGAAATTCGTGACTGTTCCACGACGGTCGCTGTAAATATATTTCTTGTATTGTCACCCATTAATATGTATAATTGAAATTTACTTGTAATTACCTAATAAGTAATCATATCTTATAAATATTTTATACATTGTAAATATATAAAAATTAAACAAAAAAAGAACGTTAGCTTTTACATGGTTGTTTGATGAATTCTTACATCTATATTTTCGTAGCTATTATTTTTCGTGAAATAAACCATAGTGACCAAGGTGGAATAGAGCGTTCGGTAAATAATACTAAAAAGAAGGAATTAAAGGGCTTGTTTCTTGGTGGATGTACTTATGATACTATGCCAATAGATAACAAGAGATAAACTAGTTCTTGTTCTATGTAGAGGAAACTAGTTTATTCTTACGCCCTTTTGATTTGACATGTATCTAATATGAAACATATACACATTTTTTTCCTTAATAAGAGGTTTCGAGTTTAGAGACGGATCTAGAATTCTAAAAAAATAGGTGCGGTACTATATTATTAAGAGGTAAATCTAGAATTCATATTTGACGGGCTCTACCTTTAGGTTCTTACCATAAATTCATTATTATTATTTAGAAATTATAGGCTAAGATCAATTTTTTCTTGCAATTTTAGTAATTTTTAACATATGTACCCGTATACGGTAAAATCGGAGGGTCCAATTTTCTGTCATTATGGTATCTCGTGAACATGTTTCATAAGGTTCAAGACCAGGAACCTCGAAGGCTATCGATGCTCGACCTCGGGGCGATGCGGACCAACGGTTATGACGGGAAAGTGGGGAGTTCCCAAATTGCATAACTGGGACTGACAAAGTCTAGTGAGCTAAAATCAGACCCGAATCATGACTTCAACTAGCTGTCCCATCTCCATATCTTTGTAATTAACACATTTGTACTACGTTGGGATTTCCCCTCCTATATAAAGGGGGTCCCTGTCATTTTATACACATCTGTTGCTCCATTCTAAATACACAAGAGCATTCTCTCTGCTTTTTAATATATTCTCCTCAGTTCATCACTCCATTTATTGCTTACATTCATTGTGTTCTCTTTATTGTTTATCACTTATTTCTTATTATTGGCCATAAAGAGCCGTTATTGATTTTGTTCTAATTGTTAGTCGCCCATCGATTATCCCCGATAGCTCCCAAGCGAGCCTCAGACTCGACCTCGAAGCCTCAAACAAGTAATCTCGAGGCCCCGATTGACAGTGATTTGGTTTGGTTAATCTCTAGTTTTTGAGCTCTTATCTCGCTTTTAGGTCTTACACATGACATCAAATGCTTAACAACCGACATAAAAATAGGTCTCGTATTTTTAGAATCACATAATCAAATTTAATTGTTATTATCATTTTTACGGTAAAAAGCTTTGTGCCCACCGTGGGGCTAAAAATAATAGTGATTATTTTCTTGTTGGTTTAACCACGTAACGCAAGTTATCTTTCACACTTTTTCTTATCCAAGATCTTTTGATTTCACATAAAAATGTCTAACTCAGTAAACGCACGTGAAAACATCAACCTTGAAGACCATGGAGAAAATGATGTTGACGTCCCGGGTGTTGGTGTACCACCATGAAACCATAAGAACACACCGGAACCAATTCCCGAATTTACGACCTCATACAACACCCAACACGGTAATGACAGTCCTCACATTAGCAAGGGAACACGTCAAGAGATTCAGTAGGAAACCCGAAAAAATCCGACACGGTCCGAGAAAGAGATTCCTCAGCATGCCGTTCATATGATCATCAGGGGGACCGACATTCCCCAAGGACTCGCGATCAAACGGATAAAAAATTTTGCTGCAATGGAAGGGCCAATCCGAGACCGCATGACCAAAGATACCCTCGCATTCAGCGAGGAAGATTTTGGGACCCTAACACAGCCACACAACGATGCACTGGTAATTTCTTTTTTTTTAAATAACATTCGAATTAAACGTGTGTTCGTCGACCCAGGCAGCTCAACCAACGTAATTGGGTCAAAGGTAGTAGAACAACTTGGGTTACTTGATCAGATCGTACCCGCCTCCCAAATCCTCCACGGATTCAACATGGCCGGTGAAATAACGAAAGAGGAGATCGCCCTCTTGGTTGACATGTCCGGTACAATTCAGAACACCAAGTTCCACGTCATCGGTGGTGACATGAGGTATAACGCAATGCTTGGCAGGCCGTGGATATATAGCATAAGGGCAGTGCCAACTCTACACCAGATGATGAGTTTCCCAACAAATATTGGTATAACAACCATATATGGAGAACATCATGCGGCAAAAGAAATGTTTGCGGTTTATCAGGAGGCACCGAATCCTATACGCTCTACCCTGGATGAGTTTGGGAGCATACAAACACCCATAGATGATGAAGAAGATTTCCTCGCTCCTCGAACTTTCGTTGCCCCCGAAGACTCGGATGCAACGAAGTCGACAATTGAAGAGCTGGAGCAAGCTGTTTTGATTGAGCATCTCCCCGATCAGAAGGTATAACTGGGAACAATATTAACCCCCGAACTCAATTCCTTATTAATAACATCGATTGTTTCTCTTGGTCCTAGGTTAGATATGACAGGTATCCCGCTGGAAATAACCTCCCACCGGTTGAGTGTCGATCCTAGGTTTAAACCTGTGAAGCAAAAAAAAAAAGACCCCAGTCCGAAATAAAGCACGCGTTCATCAGGGACGAGGTAACAAAACTCCTAAAAGTAGGGTCTATTATAGAGGTAAAGTACCCCGAATGGCTGGCCAATGTAGTAGTAGTGCCCAAAAAGGGAAATAAGTTAAGAATGTGTGTAGATTATAAAGACTTGAATTAGGCATGCCCCACAGATTCATTCCCATTGCCCAAACAACAATCGCCTGATCGATGCCACGGACGGCCACGAGACGCTCACCTTTCTTGACGCCTACTCGGTGTATAATCAAATTCAGATGAACCCCGAGGACTGGGAAAATACTTCGTTCATCACAAGGTATGGTACCTATTGTTACAATGTAATGCCATTCGGGCTGAAAAATGCAGGGGCCATATACCAACATCTAGTTAATAAAATGTTCAAGCATCAAATAGGCAAATCCATGAAAATTTATATTGATGACATGCTAATTAAGTCCCTGTGCGCATAGGACCATTTAACTGATTTTCAGGAAACATTCGACATCTTTAGAAGTTACAACATGAAGCTTAATCCCGAGAAATATGCCTTCGGAGTAGGTTCGAGAAAATTCTTAGGCTTTATGGTGTCGAACAGGGGGATTGAGATCAACCCCGATAAAATTAAGGCCATCGAAGAAATTACGGTGATAAACAATGTAAAATCAGTACAACGACATATAGGACGGATAGCGGCTCTAGGCAGATTCATAACAAGGTCATCGAATAGAAACCATCATTTCTTCTCTTTCCTCAAAAAGAAAAACAACTTCGAGTGGACTGCAGAATGCCAACACGCCTTAGAAGAATTGAAGCGATATTTGACCAGCCCACCTTTGCTCCACACACCAAAAGAGGATGAAACGTTGTATTTGTACCTGGCCGTATTTGAGATAGAGGTAAGCAGTGTGATGGTTTGAGAAGAGCAAGGTACTCAATTCCCTGTCTATTATGTAAGCCGGACCCTGGGGGATGCCGAAACCAGGTATTCGCACCTGGAGAAATTAGCTCTTGCACTAATAAACGCATCACGAAAGTTGAAGCCTTATTTTTAGTGCCACCGTATTTGCAATTTAACAACGTACCCTCTCTGTAGCATATTGCACAAGCTCGAATTATTGGGCCGACTGGCCAAATAGACCATCGAACTCAGGGGATATGATATCGAGTATCAACCTCAGAAGGTCATCAAGTCCCAAATTCCGGCGGACTTCATGGCCGACTTCTTGCCCTCCCTCGTGCCCGAGGTAGAGAAGGAGCTCTTATTAAAAACGAGCACATCATCCGGGGTGTGGACCTTGTTCACCGATGGAGCCTCGAACGTTATAGGGTCCGGACTCGGTATAGTCCCGAAGCCACCCACGGGCGGCATGATCAGGCAATCTATAAAAACTGCAAGGTTGACTAACAACAAAGCCGAGTATGAGGCTATGATTGCAGGTATGGAATTAGCCAAAAGCTTGGGAGCTGAGATAGTCGAGGCAAAATACGATTCACTCATGGTAGTAAATCAGGTAAATGGGACCTTTGAGGTACGAGAAGACAGAATGCAAAGGTACTTGGACAAAATCTAGATCACATTACACCATTTCAAAGAATGGACCCTGGTCCATATACCCTAAGAGAAGAACAGCAAGGTCGATGCCCTCGCTAACCTGGGATCATCCATCGAATGGGATGACCTTCTTCCCGGGGCTGTTGTTCAGCTATCCAAATCAGTGGTCGAGGAAGGTCATGCCAAGATTAACTCCATAGCCTAACATAGGACTGGAGAAATAAATATATTTACTATCTGAAAGATGGGAAACTACCCACGAATCAAAAAGAATCGAGGGCCCTCCGTACCAAAGTAGCTCGTTTTTCGCTCGATGAAAGCGGAACTTTTTACAGGAGAACCTTTGATGGCCCTCAAGCTATATG
This sequence comes from Nicotiana glauca, assembly GCA_026770625.1. Classification (NCBI taxonomy): domain Eukaryota; kingdom Viridiplantae; phylum Streptophyta; class Magnoliopsida; order Solanales; family Solanaceae; genus Nicotiana; species Nicotiana glauca. Next base: position 58,996 of record MU709679.1, read on the forward strand.
CTTAGGGCCAGGAGATATCGGTTATGTGCTCCGGGAGATCCACGAGGGGACCTACAAAAATCATTCTGGTGCCGATTCCTTAATTCAAAAAATAATCAGGCAGGCTACTATTGGTACAATATGGAAAAACACACCAAGGAATTCGTCCGAAAGTGCGACAAATGCTAGAAATTTGCACCTATGATTCACCAACCCGGCGAACAGCTACATTCAGTCTTATTGCCCTGGCCATTCATTAAATGGGGAATGGATATCGTCGGATCTCTACCAACGGCGCCAGATAAAGCTAAATTCATTTTATTTATGACTGACTATTTCTCAAAATGGGTGGAAGCACAGGCCTTCGAGAAGATAAGAAAGAAAGAAGTCATTGATTTCACCTAGGACCATTTTATGTGTCGTTTCGGGATTTCTTTCGGGATAACATGCGATAATGGGAGGCAGTTCATCAGAAGCAAAGTAACACAGTTCCTCGAGGATCACAAAATTAAGAGAATGCCTTACCACCCGTGTGCAAACGGCCAGGCTGAGTCCATAAACAAAACCATCATCCAAAACTTAAAAAATAAGCTGGAAAGCGCTAAGGTAAGATGGAGAGAAATATTTCTCGAAGTACAATGGGCGTACCGAACAACTCTAAAATTAAGCACAGGGGAAACACCTTTCTCTCTAGTGTATAGCACCGAGGCTTTAATACTAGTAGAGGTCGGGAGCCAAGTGCCAGACTCTGACACGCCACTGAAAGCTCGAACAACGAGGCCATGACAACGACTTTCGAGCTATTAGATGAAAAGCGAGAAGCCTCGATGGTTCGAATGGCCGCCCAAAAGTAAAGGATCGAAAGGTAGACATTTCGGAGTTGGGGACTTGGTCCTAAGGAAAGTCACCCTCAACACCCGAAACCCTAATGAAAGAAAGCTAGGCCAAAATTAGGAAGGATCGTACCACGTCAAAGGGTCCTACAAGCTCGGTACCATGGAAGTCGACCAGCTTCCAAGCAACTGGAACATATCAATGCTTAAACGATACTACTGCTAGGATGTCCGATTGAAAAATCTAAAATACCCTCGAGCATGCATTGCACTCTTTTCCTTCAACCGGATTTTGTCCCTGGAAGGGTTTTACTGGCAAGGTTTTTAACGATGCAGCATCCATATGCTGCCTAAGGAAGACTCAGCAAGTATTTAAGGTTTCTTTACTGAGGGCTATTCCCCCAAAAGGTCACCTACTCGAAGAAGCCGAGATACGTCAAATTGGGTCTCGATAGCAAAATAATGTACTGGGCCAAATGGTCGAACGAACCGTGTCTGCATAAAACAACTGAGCCCTTAACAGCAAAGGCATGTGTACTTGTACCAAGTAATTGAAGAATACTTCCCAAAAGCATTATGCGTTTCAATAAAGCCTGATATTTTTGCAAAAAATGGCTCCAGAGCCAAAAATGTCCTGAATATACGGGGACTGGCATCGACAACTCGAAACACGATGACCATCGGGTCAGAGCTCCTAACTCACGAGCCCTCTAAGAGGCAACCTTTCCATTAACATCACTACAAGTCCCGAGATGGTACCCGATCTCGAGGACCTCCATTGAAAGAATATAGGCTCCAAGAAGCCATTAATATCACTACAAATCTCGAGATGGTACCCGATCTCGTGGACCTCCACCAAAAGGAGCTAGGCTCCAGGAGGCCAATGCCATCCTAATTCATAAACCCTCAAAGAGGCAACATCGATATCACAATTACTCCCGAGATGAAAAATTCTCAATAACTCTGGGACTGCTGTCAATCGCTATCTCTATCATAATGGCTCCTGAGCTGAGAAATCCTCGATAACTCGGGGACTACCATCAATCGCCATCTCCATCACAATAGCTCCCGAGCCGAAAAATCCTCAATAACTTGGGGACTGCCGTCAATTGCCATCTCCATCACAATGGCTCACTGAGCCGAGAAATCCTTGATAACTCGGGGACTATCGCCAATTGCCACTTACCCAAAAACCCGAGGCCATAAGACCCCAAGAGGGAAGCCTCGGTCTCGTAAGACCTACATAAGGTAGCAACAATATCTGTAAGACCTCAAGCAAGGCATGAACTATACTTTTACCAAGTATCTAAATTATAAGACCTCAAAGGCATGTAAAACTTGTAAGACCTTACTAAAGGCATAAAACCGATCTCAAAGTTAAGGCTACAGATCAAACTTGTAAGACCCCTAAAAGGCATACCCTCGATATAAACGCTGAAACTACTGTACTCGAGACTAAATGGCTTCGGCCAAACACAAATGACTATGGTCACAAAGCTGTACCAGCCAAACTAACATGACTTAGGGATGCCCGACCGTAGCTACAAAATCACAGGCCTTTAATTACTTCAAATCTACTTCGAAAAGAACCGGCTAAACAGGAAACCCTCATCATAGGCAAAAGAGCTTCGACCATGTCAGCTCCTAAACACCGGCTTCGAGATACTTAACTTTCGAGCCAAACCTCCCGAGGTGCTTGATCACCACCATATAACAACTCGCAATCGAGGTTTTTTATTAAACCATCGAAGAGTCAAGCAAACACTTTCAAAAATCCTTATCGAGGAAAAAATAAAGCCTACATAAAAGGCGCATCAACCCAAGACATAAGAGCCATTATCGCCATCCCACATAAAAGGTCTCATCGACCCAAGGCGTAAGAGCCATTGTCGCCAACTCACATAAAAGGTCGCATCAACCCAAGGCGTAAGAGCCATTGTAGCCAGCCCACATAAAAGGTCTCATCTACCCAAGGCGTAAGAGCCATTATCGCCAGCCCACACAAAAGGTCGTACCGATCCAACGCGTAAGAGCCAAATGGATAGCTTTAAATTTCTAAACTTGAGGGCCGAATGAGCTCGAGTTGAACCCCATTTTGAGACTGAATCCAAAATATTTAACTAAATATGCCTAAAGGAAATAGAATAAGAGCCACTATCACCAACACATACAAAAGGGCGTTCCAACCCGACGCATAAGAGCCACTGTCGCCAGCACTAAAAATAAAGGGGAAGAGAAGTGATAAAGTAAAAAAAGCCTTTTATACATATTGCTCACAGAGGTATGCTTATAAGGCCTGTAAAAACTTTTACAAAGAAGGAACGAAACAGAACCCTAATCTATCATCGAGCCTACATCTTCGATAGCTACACTAGAGGCTGCGCCCCAACGGTTCCGGCTCCAACTTTGGGTCATTCAATGGCATTTTCCCCTCCGAGGGCTCCACCTTTGTTCTTATCATCTCCTAAGCCACTACCCGACGCACCTCCAAAAGCAAACATGGCAACACCCTCCTTTTCCAGGGTCTTCACCCTCTTAAGCTCGACAAACAAATTGATGCCTCCTACTTATATATCTTTGATAGTTTGCCTCCGAGATTCTAACCGTACATTCTCCACAACTCAAGTCAATTTCAACTCGGCCTTCTCAGGCGCTCTCCCGGCTTTAGAAATTATCACAATGACATCATCTTCATGCAAAGATATTAGAGCCTCAGCTTCAGTTTTGATCCCAGATAGTGCAGCTACTAACTTAGAATGGAGGTCTCTATACTTGTCACTGTCCACCCCCGTGTCATGAAGTTGGTGCCCGACTAAGGCTATCTTTTCCTGGAGGGTATCCCTCTCAAAAGTTATCTCTTTCACGCGTCGTTTGAGTTTGAGAACTTCGGAGTCTCTGGCTCGGAGCTCCTCCCTCAGTAGGGTGTTTTCCTCCCCAAACTGCACAAACCAGAGTAAAAATGTCAAAACACCGGGATTTGATAAAATCAGGTTGTAGAGAACGAAAATTAGGTAACCTGCTCAACAAGGCAAGTCTTCTCATGATCATGACGGGCCACCTCAGCTTGAAGCCGGGCAAAAGTCTAACTATAAAGTGCCCTGGCCTGAGGCATAAAAAATACAATTTAGAAAGATAAAGATCAGGGCGATATGCAAGGTTTACGAGAACTACCTGCTCGCAGAGCCTGTTCATCTCACTGAAGATGAGAGAAGCCATGAACTCGAGAATCCCCTCGGAAGCGGCTAAAGGCTTCTCAAGCACATCTCTTCTTTCGATGGGCACCCCCGCTGTTGATACCCAATTTTTCCCTAAGTAATTTTATACCCAAATATTTCCAAAATAGCATATTGGTGCATATATAAGCACACCCAAGAATTTTGGCATTTTAATAATTTTTAAAACCAATTTGTTGCCTATTTTAGTACAATCACATTTGCACCAAAATATAATTAAGGTAATTTTTGCATATTTTTGCAAATTTATTTGGTATTTTAAAAGCTAAATTACATATAATTGCAATTATAGCCTATCTTGTAATTTATAGCATTTTATATTTATAAAATTAATCTCAGTATTTTTAAATTAATATTTATATAATATTCATTTACCCAGTACTTTTAATTTGCTCTTAAAATCTGTATTACTATTTTATAAAAAAATTTAAAGGGAAAATTGGCCATTTATGATTTGGCCTCAATTGCATTTCAATTATAGCCAATTTGGCAACCACAATTAACCCAATTTCAAAGTTCAAAATTACCCAGCCCAATTTCAAATTAACCCAACCCCTGACCCATTTATCCGATCTGTTCGGCTCCCATTCAATCTAGGTCGTTGATCTAAATGATCAACGACCACCCTTCATTCTTTCCTTTTTAATTTTACCAACCACACCCAACCCTAGTCATTTCTTACCAAATGCCGCCCTTGAAACCCCTCGTCTCTGAAACGCTCTCTAATATCTCTGCAAACCCTAGCTGCTGCCTCTCAATCCCACCCTAATCCATGGCCTCCCATGGCTATCGGAGATGTGTAATGGACTCTCATGGCTCCTGGGTGTTCGCTTCAATGGTTTCACGGCTAAAATCTCAAAGGAAGTTGGTCCAGTTATTGCCTGACTTCCATTCATGACCTTTCTCCGGTCGTCCCTGACTTTTATCTGGCCAGCCATGGCCGTTCGAGTCAGATCCTTGGCGCTCCTGGTTAGATCGTTAATTTCCAAGGTCTTTCTCACCTTTCTGGGTTCTTCAAAACCCTAATCTTTGGGATTTTTTGATTTTTCTTTCAGATCTGCTTTAGATCTATACTTGCAATGAATGTTTAATTTCTTTCGCGAAAGTTCTTCAACTTTTCTTGCAAAAAACGACCTTGCAAAAAATAAAGGGTTCTATCTGTTTCAGCATGTTAAAAACCCTAATTCCTTTTTAGTTTATCCGAGTTCTGAAAGCTGCTTATTTAAATGTGCATTTGTTCTTTGTTGCTGATTCTTTCTTCCTCGTTTAATTTGTTTAATTTTAAGTTCTTACCATCTAGAAAAATCTGGTTACTGTTAAAGCCCTAATTTTCTTTAGAAGTTTTCTCACTTGTTCCTACACTGAGACCCTTTACTTGCTTCTATGTCTTCTTCACTGTTGTTTCTATGTGATTACTTGACCTGCTTGACTACTATGCTTCGAATATTTTTTTACTACTGAACCTTAGCTTACCCTAATGCTACTATATGTTTGTGCTGCTTCTTTTCATCAACATGTCTAACACTGCATGCTTGTTCATTCCTTGCTATTATATAGTGAAGTGCAGAATCATGTTCCTTTCTTGTTTGATCTTGATTCCTTTGATCTTGTGACTGACTGCAAAAAAGATTTTTCTTACGAGCCCTAATTTTTACTCATCTGTTCAAAATTAATTTATTCACTTCCTTTATTGTGATGTTTTACCTTACTGAATCCTTTCCCAAAATAAGCCTATTTTTTACTTAGACTGGATTATTTACTTCATGCTTTTACTATCCTTTTTCATGGCAATAATCAATCTGCCCCCCAAACTGATATTCTTTCCTTAATTAGGCCTGGTGACCTGTTAAGCAGTGTTTCCCTAATTAAAAGGGAATCACTTGGGTTAATTGATTCTGAATAGTGATTGTTTCCATGTTTGTGTTTTAATTTTACTTATTACCTTATTTCTCTACACGTTTCCAAAGCTATAAATACCTACACTCTCCTCTTTCAAACACACGAACACAGACGAACAATCTGAGTTCAAAAATCACTCTTACACTTAAAACTCTCTCTCTCTCTCTCTCTCTCTCTCTCTCTCTCTCTCTCTCTCTCTCTCTCCTACTTGTGCTGTTGCTTTGTCTAGCCGGCTGGAAGCCAAGGCTAGACTGTGGATTCTTGTTTTCTCTATTTTTCTGCACTTTGCTTCTCTACTGGTATGTCCTAGTTAATTTACAAGCTTCAACAATAACCTATTTTTTCATTCTTGTCCACTTCTACTCATGTTTTATGCAATAAAGATGTGTTATTAACATGCTGTAATATGTTCCCTTTACCTTGCAATTTAAAGTCTATCTATGTGTGCATTCTATCAGTCGTGTGTTGCTGTCTTATGAATCCCAAACCCCCATACAACTTTATATGCTTTAAGTTATGGTTCAGAAATATGGCAATGTCTGAAATCATTGTCCATGGATATGAACTGGACCATGTTGGGCCCTAAGCTTTGTCAATTTCCCATCCCCACTCCCTTATTGTATGTGCTGAGTAACAGCCTTGGCTTGCCAGTATTTCTAGTTATTGTTCAGGCCATGGCTTGACCTGCAGTAGGTCTGTACTCTCTAAATGCTTGATCAACAGGTTTGGTCAGGGTATGCCAGTCTATTTTGTGGTTGGGCATGACCACCAGCCTGCCTGGGTGGCCTCCTACCCTTTCTATTGCACTTACACTCATTCTTAGAACTTAAGTTCTACCCCTCTTGTGTGAGCCTTGCCTTGGGACCCTTGAGCTCCTTCTGAATTTGGACACATAAGGGCTGGCCGTTCCACACTGCACAACTAAATTTCTGATTAACATCTTGGGTGTATGCACTGCTTGGGGTTCCTGAAATCCCTTGGATCTCTGAAACACCCTAGATGAGAGAAGGCTTGGAAATTTGGATCTCGAAAGTGGCTCAATCTCATATTATTAGGCCTCAAGTCTGGATTAGGCTGCCCGTATGTAGCTGAGGATTTCTGATGTATTTTTTTAATTCCAGTTCATTTCTTTTGGGTTGTAATAACTTGTACAAGCTCGGGGAACTTCAGTAAAAAGGGGGGTTGGGATTTATTTTTATGCATCAAGGGTAGTGACCATGCCTATAGGAGTTTGTTATGATTTTTGCAATTTCACACCTAGATATCATGCCTATAGGGTTAACTTTTAATTTCTGCACACATACCTAGAAATCATGCCTATAGGGCTAACTCTTAATTTCTGCAAACTCATACCTAGAAATTATGCCTATAGGATTCACTCATATGCTGCCTACAGGATTAACTTCCAATTGTTCTATAAAATACGGTCTATAGACTACATCATTTTGCATTTATAAACATCACTAGGCAAACAATTTGTAGGTTTAATAACAAGAGCTACATATAGATACCATGTTCCTAGGACCTTTGTTAATGTCTAAAAGGTGTCCAAACCAGCATACATATAGAAAGCATGCCTATAGTAAATCTCGAATCTGAATAGAGGTAATATTAACTACTAAACTCGTAATGTCCTGTTAAAATTGGTAACCCCTTTTCAGTATGCATCTTTTTCTAAAATCAGTATACATCACGCCTAGTTCTAACCAACACTTAGAGGATTAACAGTCAGATCGGTTTTAGTCAACTGCATTCGAGTAAGCCTAATGTAGACTTTTCGCCTAAAAGTATACGTTGAACCAGTCCGCTCGTCGCTTTATTTAATTAAGACCCAAAACAGTACGTGTAAGATATGCTAAACTCTATGACTTTTGCTGGTTTATGGAGGCATATTTGAGCCCTGTTTGCTTGCTTGATTCCCTCTATTTGCACTTATGTGTTTTGGTTGACGCCTTTACATTTTGTCCTTTGAAAACTTCTAAAAGCCCCAAACCCCTTTCCCTTTAGGATTAGTAGTCCATTTGCCTCCAGGACTGATAGGATTGGGGCGGGTAATATCATGCAATAAGTAACGATACCATTCCACACTTTAATACCTTAACGGGGTGGGAAGGGTAGACATGAAGATGATGATCATACGATAACACTACGCATACAATTGGATACCGGTGTTGTGTAAATGATCCATGTGATATATAGACCTAGGACCCCCCTCCCTCTTTATTAGTTTGTTATTTTCAGAATTTTAAAAGCTATCCAATTTTCAACTTCCGCTTCTTTTACTTTTTTTAAGTTGCTTGCATCAATTATTTGACCCCTTCTTTTTCTCTCACACCTTTCTGTGATTATAAAACTACTTCCTTCCAGATTTCAGCACTTTTAAATCTTTTTGTGCTTTTTAATTGCAATTGTTATGTGAATGGTTTCATCGTATTTGCAATACTTGCTTGTCTACTTGTTGTTCGCATTTAAAGTCACAATTGTAGCATGGCCGGGAACCACCCTAGTGGATCTTGGGGGTTGCCTAATACCTTCCGCTCAAGATAATTTCTAGCCCTTACCCAATAATTAGATGGCGACTCTCCAAATACAAAACCCAATTCCCAAACGGGAATAGAGTTGTCTTTCCTGAATGTTGTAAACCCAATTTCGCAAGGAAAAAGGGGGAATCGACACCTGCATTATAAGGTTTTTCATTTTGGGCATCTTGTTTTCCCCTAGGAGGTGTGATTGTTCCCTGAGGAGAGTCACTCACCATGATAACACCGACAGGGCCAATCAGAGTCGCCTTTTATCCCTGCAGATCTCCAAAACCATTTTCCTCTAAACCGCCTACCAAATACAACTCGGCTCGAGGGATATTTTGGCCATCGGCCAACTTGGGAGAATCACCCGACACCCCCTCTATAGCCTCTCCAGCCTGAAGTTGGACCACAATGACATCAAGCTCTGGCTCGGGAGCCATTATCTCCGCGGCATGGGGGTCGATTAGGTTTTCCCCTCTCTCGAACGCCGTCGAAAAGTCATTTTCCCCCTCGCCTTCAACTCGGGGACTTCCCATTGTCTCTGGAGTTAGGACTGCCGGGTCGGCCTTAGTTTCTTCCACCTTGATCTTCTTAGATTTCGAGAGTTCATTTGACGGATCCCTTTGTCTTTTATTCCCTTCATCGGGTACCGAAGCACCCTCCTCGCCAAGCGATGCTCCCTTCATCAGGGGACCTCCCCCAGACCTACACAAAAGCAAGAAGTGAGCATAGGGAGTGAAATCGTTATCAGTAGAGATTCAGATTGAAATATACGATTACAATAGGGGTAAAGGCTCACCATGGTCCTTAGCTTCCCATCGAACTTGAGGTAGATCATGCCACACTCGCTCAGTATATGGGCAAATCGAGTCCAGCCGGCCAACCCAGCTCAAGACGTCCATGACCGCGCCAGGGTAAATTATTGTGGCTGCATTAGCAGATGAAATTAAGCGCATGGAAGAATGTACTTAAAAAGAGGATAGGGAATGCTAAGTAACGTATCTACTTATGTTCCATGTTCCACCTCTCGGGGAATGGCATCCTTTCAACCAGGATCAGATACGAAGTCCTTACTCGGACAAAACAGCTCATCCACCCTTCATTACCGACTTCTTCAATTTCGGCAAAGAGGGCCCTCGAAGCTCGGTAGTGGAGCTTAATCAGACCCCTGCGGAAGAGACGGACACTATACATCCTGATCAGGTGATCGAGAGTGAAGGGAATCTCCTCAATCATGTTCACATAGTACCTGATCATGTATACAATGCGCTAGAATGAAGGATGAATTTGGCCGAGGGTCACTCGATACAGTTGGCAGAAGTTAAGGATCATAGGATCAATCGGAGGTGAGGATGGCCCCACCGGCCCAAGGGTAAACGGGTAAGTATATACACTGAGAAAAATGTCTTTGAATATCATTGTATCATCCTCTGAGTAGGGGATCTCCACAAGCACTGTGACCCTTCAGCAGCAATCGATTCTCACCCTTCCGACGTCTATTATCGAGCTAATATACTGGGACACAGCATCGTAGCGCCCCGGCTTCAAAGAATGTATCTCGACCCTAAAATCGGAAGCTGTTGCAAAAATATTGGAACGCACTCCTCTGCACGAGAAGGAATTGACGCTTTGCCTTTAGACGGAAGCAAAGATGAGGAGGTTATGTTCTCCTGAGAAGCAGAGGCGGAAGTTTTCGCCATTCCTACAAGATTCCAAAAGAGAAAGGGAAGTTGCGTTTTGAAGAAAGAACAAAAGTGAAGGAAGAAGGAACCTTTTTGGGGCCTTGGTAGTGCAGTGAATTGTAAAGAACGAGAAGAGAAGTATTTATAGAGGCCCTACACGCGTGATGGAGGAAGCCAAAGGATAACCAACATCCATAGTCAATGCGAAGGCTTTCAAGGGCTATGTATGCATTGTCTTTTGGCACCTTGCGACTGCTGTTGTTATGGGAGTGCCAGAGGGGAAGAATTCAAGGTTGTTTCTTATCACTTTCACTCTAAGAAATGTGGAGACTATCTGTATACGGTAAAATTAGAGGGTCCAATTTTTCATCATTATGGTATCTCATGAACATTTTCATAAGGTTCAAGACCAGGGTCGAGGTTCACCCTCGAAGGCTATCGATGCTCGACCTCGGGGTGATGCGGACCAACGAGTATGATGGGAAAGTGGAGAGTTCCCAAGGCACATAACTGGGGCTAACAAAGTCTAGTGAGCTAATATCAGACCCGAATCATGACTTCAACTAGCTGTCCCATCTCTATATCTTTGTAATTAATTAACTCATTTGTAATACGTTGAGATTTTCCCTCCTATATAAATGGGGCCCTTGTCATTTTGTAGACATCTGTTTCTCCATTTTAAATATACAAGAACATTCTCTCTGCCTTTAATATATTCTCATGAGTTTATTACTCCATTTATTGCTTACATTCATTGTGCTCTCTTTATTGTTCGTCACTTATTGCTTATTATTGGCCATAAAGAGACGTCATTGATTTTATTCTAACTGTTAGTCGCCCATCAATTATCCCCGATAGCTCCCAGTCGAGCCTCAGACTCGACCTCAAAGCCCCGAACAAGTAATATCAAGGCCCCGATTAACAGTGATTCGGTTTGGTTAATCTCTGATTTTTGAGCTCTTATCTCGCTTTTAGGTCTTACACATAGCATCAACTGCTTAACAACCGACATCAAAATAGATCACGTATTTTTAGAATCCCATAATCAAATTCAATTGTTATTACCATTTTCATGGTAAACAATACCTATACTTCAGATCAAAAATACTGGAATCATTAAACCATATTATATTATCCACCAGTTTTAATTATATAAAATTTTACGATGACAAAAGGAGATCAAGGATTTTAATATATTAGATTTGGGATTTTAAATGAATAAACCAAATAGAAAAAGGAAAAATAATTAATTAGAACAAAGTAGAGGACAATAGAAATGCTTAAAAATTGAGATATGAACCTAACTTCACATGTAAAGGTACACTCAATAATTATTACACCATAGAATTCTTTGAGCTTGGGTGCGCACATATAAATTTAATGAAATTTTAAGAAATATAATATATTATTATACATGGCATTTGAGAGAGAAGTACGAGTTCACGTGCCCCGTGTTCAAACACATAAATATGCCCTTGTCCGAGTTTGAGTTTGAGTCTTGTATATGAATTTCATCTTTGTTAGAGAGCGATTTACACCTCCTCCTCCTCCCCTATTCCATGTGGGACTTCTCGATATAAGTTCAAATATAATCAGACTCCAGTGCAACTATCGAACATCGATTAAAAAACCGAAAAGAATTATATATATAGCGTCTTTATTCAAGCGAAAAGCAACATATGACATTCTTTATTATTCACGTAAAGTTATAGTAGATGAGGTCTCGAATTTGATTTTGACATACTAGTAAAATATAAATCCACTAAGCATCAAGCTCGCAAGTGATGATCTTTTCATGCACAAAAGGTCATGTTTTCCCTCATAGTCACATCCCTTGAGTACTCCTCCCACCTACTCCCTTGTCCCTACCCTAAAATTTTGTCTTTGGCTATTTTAGAATATTTTATGATATGCGGTGATAGAGAAACCTCATACAATGGTTGTCATTTGACACCGGGTTCAATATTGGTGAAGTAACCCTTTAGTTACTAAAGAGTCTCCGACTTCTCGGTGATCGATTGAGAGAGGTTTTTACCGCTTTCTCTTTTCTCCAGCACGCTATGCCCAATAAGGAAAGATTGCGGTAAAACAATGTCGTTGATGGCTAGCTTATACACGTAAATATTGAACCTAGGCTTGTTGATTCTGATCTTGTCGGACAAGTCTGGATTCGAGGTTCGAACACAAAAGCCCACTAGCCGAGCTATAATTTCTCCGCCCCTTCGGAATACCCCGGCCGATTCCACAGATTAGTCTAGGAGCTTACTCGGGGAATTTAGTATTTGCGAATAATATTAAACAAACGCAATTAATGCAGCCTTTGATTAAACCTACATACAATAGGAGTTGATAATATATAGGTTAATACTGTGTGTGCAAAATATCTCACGTACGACAGAAATGATCGGTATATATGTTAAGATTTATTGATACGTCATCTCGTGTGTAACTTCAAATTCTTGTAGAAACGAGGCTACAGTGAGTTGAAAAGAACCCTCCTATGATGTAATGCCCATATGAATTCTTGTTACATTATCATAAAGTGCTTCTACTTATGTTTTTTAACGGTAGTATACCGCTAATTTAATTCATGCGCATTTTGATTATTTTATTAGGTACTTATTACCGTATATTAATATATAAAGTGTCAAGCTGCCGCCACGAAAACTTACGCAAATTGATAGAAATCATCTAATATGCCGGTATTTGTATATAATTTTAATAACTTATTTTTTTTATCGCACTTCATTTACTGTTATACCATATTTTTTGAAAATGCCTCACTAAAGAGTTTAAGATACGTGCACTAATAAGGAAAAGAAGTTTTATATAGTCAGTGCACTTCTATTTGTTTGTAGGTAATTCTTAAGTTGCCATGTATATCACGACCCAAATTTCATATTAGGCTGCGATGGCGCCCAATACATTGTTACGCAAGCCAACACTAATCAAATAGTAAATTCTCATTTGTATAATTAGTACGTGATAACTTCCATTATAGATTAAGAAATTTACAGTTTAAAAATGTAACCATATTTAAATGGAATGTAATAAATGTGAGTCTCAATCATGACGACAAGCCAAAACATCATAAGTCTATTAATTTCCGAGCCAAAATCTGATGTCACAAGTATGTGGGCAATCTAGTAGAATATACATAATCATACTATCCTACTATCTCGAAAAAGAATAGACAGGAACATAAAGACAAAAGAAAGACTCCAGCTGCTGCAGAACGACTCAAAAGGGCAGCTCACCGGAAAGTCTCAAGCTGAGGAGCCCACTCTACGCGCCGCACTGATGGCCATATGCACCTGCCTCAAAGCCTGTAAAATCAAGTACAGAAGTGTAGCATGAGTACATTGAAATATGTACCCAGTAAGTATCTCGCCTAACCTCGCAGAAACAGTGACGAGGGGTCGACTCCGACACTTACTAGGGCCAGAAAAATAATAATATGAAGTTCAATACATTTAATTCATAATGTATGTAGATAACGACAAGCTCAAACAAGAATAATTATTGAAAATCCTTTCGTCCAATTAATAAAACTAGGTACTTTCTTCATTTAAAATAAGTGACCTTTCAAGCAATAAATCATACGAATTATAAGGGTTCTGGTTCTATTATCACACACAAATACCACCGAGGACGTTTGGCCCGATCCAACATAAAAGTAAACTGTGCATCACTGAGGGTCGAACGGCCCGAACCATATATATACATTTACTATCCTGCCGAGACGAACGGCTCGCTCCCATAAAAGTAGAGGAAATAATAACCCCGCTCGCGGAATATACTTGCGACGCGGTTAAGTATAAATATAACTTAATGTTTTCCTCAATTCTTATCAAAATAAATATTTACTTGAAATCCTTGAAATAACATCTTCAACTTAGTCCAATTCAATGCAAATCAACAATTAAAATCACATAACGTTACCCACAAAGCATGGTGTAAGCCTAGAACTATCCGGACATAACAGGAATAGTAGCTACGTACAGACTCTCGTCACTTCTTGTGTACGTAGCCCCCACAATTAATCATATATTAAGTTCACAAATGGGGAAATTTCTCTCTTACAAGGTTAGAAAAAAGACTTACCTCGTTTCGAGCCTACTTCCAACTCAAGAACGCGTTCAAACTCTCAAACCGAAGCCGCACAATCCGAAACTATTCAAATAGTATAAAAATCAATCATTATGGGTTTACAAATTCATATTCTAGCTATTAAAGTGATTATCCAACTCCAAAGGCAAGGTTCCTAAAATTTACCTCCGGGCCCACGTGCCCGAATTCCAAATTTTTTTTAAAGGAATTTGTTACCGACAACCTAAGGATCAAGAATATACTATTTTTACTTCATTTCATTACGAAATTCGTGGTTAAATCTTGTTTTTAACAAAAACCTAGGTTTTACTCTAATCTCATAAATTTTACTAAAATATACATATTAATCTACCCAAAATCCAAGTATTGAACTCACATATAGTATGAATTACTTACCTCCAAAAGCTTGGTGAAGAAACCCTCTCAAGAAGCTCAAAAATCATCTACAATGTAGTGAAAGATGAGCCAAAACATCTAACTCCCATAATAAATGAAGGTCACTGTCTTTAGTGTTTTTCGAATTTGCGGTCCTAGGCCGCACCTGCGCTTACCGCATCTCCGAAAACGTATCCGCTTCTGCGAAACTCCGTTGGGCCACTTCTGCGGAAAGCCAACCGTTTTTGCGGTTGCGCATCTAGTGAAAGACGACCGCTTCTGTGGTTCCTAGGCTGGCCACCCGTGGCCGCATTTGCGATGGCTTAGCCGCTTCTGCCGGCCTGCACCTGTGACTGGCCAACCGCAGGTGCTGTTATGGCACAAACCTGGAGCTTCAACTCCTTCTCACATTTTTCAACTTAGCTCAAGCCTCGTCCGATTGATGCTCGGGGCCCCCGTAGCCCCGCCTGAACGCACCCCCAAGTTTGAAATGATAAAACGGACTCGCCCGAACCCTCGAAACGCCGAAAACAACATTAAAACTAGGAATCACACCCTAAAACTAATTGATTCAAACTTTGAACTTCAAGTTTTGCAATTTACTTTCAATGTGACGAAGCATATTTACACTACTCAGATTGATACCAATTGTGTGCAAGTCTTAACTGACATTACAGAACTATTTTCGGTCTCGAACTTTTGTTCGGACCTCGATAACACAAAAACTCACTCCAAACCAAATTTAAAGAACTTCAAAATCCTTAAGGAATCAACTTTCACTATTAGTCGTCAAAACGTTCCCGAGTCATCCAAAACAGGATCCGGTCATACGTTCAAGTTCGAAATCATCATACGAACCTATTGGAACCGTCAAATCCCGATTCCGAGGCTGTTTACTCAGAATGTTGACCGAAGTCAAACTTGGCTTTTTAAGCCAACCTTAAGGAACCAAGTGTTCTTATTTCAACCCAAACTCTTTCAAATTCCGAACCAATCATCACTGCAAGTCATAAATCAGTTAAAGCACTACAAAAGTCTTATTTAGGGGAACATGATTCTAGAAATCAAAACAACCGGTTGGGTCGTTACAATGTATATAAGATACTAGGCTCAAGGTTCGTGCGATGCGCGTGTATTCTATCTCACTAAGTACTAATTTACTTAAAATTTATATTTAAATAGTAAAATAAAAGTATAAGTTTCTGAAGATGATTATATATGTTAAAGTATAATATATTAAAATAGTAAAATAAAAGTATAAGTTTCTGAAGATGATTATATATGTTAAAGGATAATATATCAAATATATAATATATTAATAAAGGATAAAAAAGGCGAACGATATTTCGGTAAGAACCTTCATACTTTTAATATAGTATAGATATAAATATAGAATATGGGGTACACATGCAAAAGACGTACCCTCATGCTAGTATTAAGGTATGCGCTCTGCGTGTATACCCATATTAATGAGAATATACTTTTAGAAAAAATATAAAAAATATTATTAAAATAAAATTAAAGAGAAATGTAAGTTTTTGAAAATAATAAATATTGATTTCAGTGACCTAGGCGAGAAGATAAAATAAATAAATACCTTTTCAAGAAAAGATCAAAGTATATCCAATTCTTAAAATATAACGTAAATAAAAGTAAGATAAATCAAATTGTTCTCTATCCCAAAAATTAATAACATAATAAAACAGAAAAATTATTTTGAAGAATCCTTAAATGCATGCTGATGAAGTGCTTACATCTTTATTTGATAGAAAAACGTCGGAACACTTTGAATTACTGGCCGCTACTTCTAATTTTTTATGCCATTGTATTTCATATACTTGAAGGAGATGTATAAATAATTGCATCTCAACTATAGAAGTCTCTCCGTTGTTTTGTTTCGGTAATTAAAATCATATATTTCAAAGTTCTAACTTCAGATTTCTATTTAATTCGAATAAAAAGATTCAATAAATAAAATTAAATTAATTTTAAATTTTAAATTTTAAATATTAAAATTGCATGTAAGTTATTATAATTTTGTTACCTAGTTCAAATTAAAAAAAGGATTTAGATAAGGTAACGTTTTAGCCGATTTATTAGGACTTTCTAATATTCAAATTTACCTAATTTTAAGTTATAAATAGGGGTATTCATAAACATCTGAAAAATCGAACCAAACCGAAAACCAAACCAAATCGATAAAAATAAACCGATAATTTTTTGTTTGGTTTGGTTTTGATTTTGAAATTTAAAAACCGGTCAAATTTGATTTGGTTTTGGTTTTAATAAAAAAAAACGAACCAAACCGAATATAGAAGTAGCTATTTTAAATTTATTTATTACATCTATATATATGCATACTTTTATACAAAGTTTCAAAATTTTTATAGTAAATTTTAATGGTTTGCGTTTTTTGTACAATTCTTTAACTTTACATTCTAGTTTGATTAATAGTTTTCTTTTGTGTAAGAATCTATTTCATATTAAAAATAATATATTTTTAATTGAGTCATTAAATTATTCATCACTATTTGATTCAATTATCATCAATATATCTTGGTAAATAATAGATTTCTCAAAGGGCAATTGATTTGATAGTGTTACGTTGAAAATGTGGTCACCGAAATATGTGTTTGGTAGTGTATGTCTTATATTTAAAAAAAACCCGACAAATAACCGAAAAAATCGAAAAACCGACATAAACCGAATCGAAAAAAAACCGACTTAATTGATTTGGTTTGGTTCTAATATTAGAAAAACCGACTTACTTGATTTGGTTTCTTTAGGGAAAAACCGATTCAAACCGAATCATGAACACCCCTAGTTATAAATATTAGAATAACGATTAAATTATAAATTCCTCATCTAGCTTAAATTTTAGAAGATCTTTTCGTCAAACAAAAAAGTTGCAGTAGTTGTGCAATTCTTTTTTCTTTAAAGATTTGAATCCAAATCTAACAAGTAATAGTTAGTGGTGAGATATTAAAATCTTAAAATTTGAACTTTAAAAGCTATTTCAACGTCAAATTAGTATTTATATTTGGTCCTAATTAGGACTTCTATTTATACAAGGAAGATTTAATTGATTCTAGTATCCTATATATATATATATATATATATATATATATATATATATATATTAAGGATTCCTATATAATAACTCAAATATGAAAAGTTTTAATAAATAAATTTTTAGTTGATTTCAAAGTCCTAAATATTAGGAAAAATAGGTAAATGACAATTTTGTCTATTGTCAAATCTTTTTTTGAATGACAAAAAAGACGAATAACATTTCGCTAAGGGATTTCGTTCTTTTAATATAGTAGCTAGTTTTAGGATACGTGCCTCGCATGTGTTGCCTAACGATTACTGTAAGATTTATATTTAAAACTAATAAAATCAAATAAGTTTAAATACCATAAATCTATAATTGGTCTGGACTCTTTCTTATATATAAGAATGGACTGAATATTATCGTAATTGCTATCTTTGAGATTCTTTAATAGCTAATTTGTCAATTTCTGTTATTTGACAAACTTTTGAAGAACTATAATAAAAATATAAATAATCTTAATTTTGTCTTATCGAATGAAAAACTCTTAGATCCTCAAGGTTATATGTTCTTGCTGAAATTAAGAATAGAGTATGATAATTTGTGAAATTGAAATGATAAAACAATAAAATTGGAACAAAGTTTAAGGTGAATATATTGGATGATAATTGAGAACTTCTGTGAGACTGATTTTCTTCTTTTATTAAGTTAGTTATATATGATCAACATTTATCAATTTCATGAGCTTATACATTTATTTTATAACTTAAATATAATATTTAAAGTAGTATTTATCGAATAATTTCTAAAATGAATTACTCAGTGAGACGAGGAACATGCGTACACTAAAAAATTGATGGGCTTTAAATAAGAAAATACATATAATAAGGTAAAAGATTTACTCGATTATAAAGTTCCATCCTACCTAGTTCAACAAGGAAAAAACTTAATAACAAAAATTTTAGTCGACTTCAAACTTAAATATTAGGAAACGAATTTAAATTACAATTTCGTCTAATGAGAAATATATTTTTAAGGATAAAAAAGAAAAGCAATATTTTGCTAAGCGTTTTGTGCTTTTAATATAATATAGAAGAAGTAGATAGATAAGAAAATGTATAATATAAAAAAATAATTGATTTTAAATTCCTAAATATCAGGACTTCATATATGATATTTTGAATAAGAAAAAAATATTAGTAAATAAAATTTTCATTGATCTTAAAGTGCTAAGTACTAAGAAAATATTTAAATAATAATTTTGTCCAACGTAAATTTATTTTAAATTTTTAAATATTATTTAAAATATTATATGCTACAAAAGTATCCGGTATGGGATTATTTATGTGTAGGAATAAAAAAGTACTATTCCATATTGATAAACGCTTGTTCCTTTAGTAAAAATCAGTTTTCTTTTCCATCTCTGTTTTGGAAAGAGCAAATCATTTTCTTTTCTCTAAATTCCTTTTAATATTGATAATCAATATGGAAACATGTAAATTCATAGTAACCAATTTGATCCTTCCTTTCTTCAAACGGAACGAAAAGAGATAGACAACAACAATAACAATAACAACAACCCAGTATAATCCCACTTAGTGGAGACTGGGGAGGATAGTGTGTACGCAGACCTTACCCCTACCCTTGGGTAGAGAGGCTATTTCCAAATAGGCCCCCGACATCCTTCCTTCCAAGAACTTCCCACCTTGCTCTTGGGGAGACTCGAACTCACAAACTCTTGGTTGGAAGTGGGGGTTGCTTACCATCAGAGCAACCCCTCTTGTCTTAACGAAAAGAGATAGAATTAGGCCGATTCCCGAAATGCCTTTCTGGATATTTCTCAATGTCCCGGCTATTCACGGAACGTGAGAAGCAGATGATTAATCATCTGTTTCCGGAAGAAATCGAAGAATTTCTTGGGAATCCTACAAGTTCATGTGAAATTGCAACTCTTACTTTAGACAACAAAGCCTTACATGGCTCCAACATCAAACAAGGAATGGATTTTTTAAGGTAAAATTTCTGAAGTTTTTTATGGCGCAAATTTCAAACAAGAAAATTATTTTTATAAGGAAAGATTTAACAATTAAGATTTGTTTTGATTTTAAAGTCTTAAATATTTGGAAAATAATTAAATAATTATTTTGTCTAATATGAATTATATTTTAAAAGAGTAAAAAAGGCAAACGACATTAGCATCAATAATATGGACTAAATATTAAATTTGTTCTATCACAAGTTGCTCCTTATTTCAAAATAAAGTTGTATGTTAGGCACAAAAATATAAATAGATAGAGCTAATACTATACAGAGAATGCTATTCCAGTAATCTTTTTCAGTTTTGATTTTTTTTTAAGTTTCCGGGTCTTCATTGTCTTTTTGGTATGTTGGTTCGATTTTACCTCTTCATATTCAATTTATATTGTATCAATCGTAGATACTTCGTGTAACTCAACAATTAAACGTCTTCCAGCTTTATGGTCTCCATTATTATATAGTATTTAATTTGAAATGAAACTCGAACTCTGTATCATCACTCAAGACCATTTTATAATAAAATGTGGACTTGTTTTTCTATAACAAAAATATAACGGTGTCGACCCAAAGGGTCATCACCTGTTTTCTTTTTCATTCCGTGCTTCCAAGGCCTTGAAAACCTCCTTTTTGTACTTGCCTCGATTTGCATGCGCAGTCCGGACGCGTAGCCGGAAAGCTTATATGTTAAATTCTGTGGAAAAATTCAAAATGTAGCTTTAAAATGATTAAAGTTGACTTGAGTCAACATTTTGGGTAAACGGACCCGGACCCCGGACCCGGACCCATGATTGGACTGTCCCGGAGGATCCGTAGAAAAATATGGGACTCAGCGTATGCCCGGAATCGAAATCCGAGGTCCCGAGCCTGATAAATAAATTTTTAAAAGAAATTATTTTTCTAAAATTTATTTGAAAATTTGAAATGAAAATGGATTAGAAAGCGTTGATATCGGGCCCGTATTTTGGTTCCGGTGCCCGGTAGAGGTCTTATATGTGGTTTAAGCGTTTCCTGTGAAATTTGGTTGAAATCGGACATCATTTGACGTGTTTCAGACCTAAAACTCTAAAAATAAAAGTTTATGAAGTTTGATGAAAAAGTGATGATTTTGAGGTTTGATTCCTCATTTATGGTGTTATTTTGGCGATTTAATCGCATGGTTAAGTTCGTAGGATGTTGTTGAGTTAGTGTGTGTGTTTGATTAGGAGCCCCTAGAGCTCGGGAGTATTTCAGAGGTGTTTCGGAGTGGTTTTGGCCTTAGAAAAATTGTAGAAAGTCACTGCTGCTGCACCATGTCTGGTGTAACCGCACCTGCGGTCCTTTGGCCGCAGATGCGGACTCGCAGGTGCGGACAGAGGGTCGCAAATGCGGTCTCCTTCGCAGATGCGGATTTCTCCCTCGCAGATGCGGTCCGCAGAAGCGGATCCTTTCTTTGCAGGTGCGGCCCCAGCGGGGCCTAGCCATTTCCGCAGAAGCGCCTTTTCTTCCGCACATGCGGTGGAGCAGGTGCGACCCCTGTGCCGCAGATGCGAAAGTCGTGCAGTGAGTCTTTTTAAAAATATAACTTCAGCGATTTTCTTTCAAACTTTCTCAACAATTAGAAGACTAGGGCGATTTTCTCAAGGAATTTTCTTCTCAAATCACAAGTAAGCACTTACTAACTGATTTCTTTCCATTATCTAGTGTTTTCATCAACTTTTTATCAATAATCTTAGGGTTTTAATGGTAGAAAATTTGGAAAATGGGTAGAGTTAGGGTTTTTAATTTTTCTTGATTTAGACCTTGTTTTGGGATCAAATTTGAAAATAAATTATATATTTGGGCTCGTGAGTAAATGGGGGATTTGATTTTGGTCCGAACCTCGTGTTTTGATCAAGCGGGCCCGGGAGAATTTTGGAAAACTTTGGGAAGAAAGCTTGGAAACCTATATTTAGGCATTGGGTTTGATTAGTGTAGCTATTATTGATAATATAAAATCGTTATTTCATAGATTTGATTGAGTTGGAGCCGAATTCAAAAGGGAAAGCGGTCGTTGTGGATTCATTTAGTCGTGGAAGTTGAGGTAAGTGTTTGATCTAACTTTGGCTTGAGGGAATAGGATTAGAGTATTATTTGCTAATTGCTAAATATTGAGTACGGTGTATAGGCATGATGACGAGTATCTATACACCGGTGTCTAGTATGACCGTGAGTCCTTGTTTGTGCTGATTTGGGATTCTATAGTGACTCTTCCTTGTTTAATTGATGGTTTCGATATAATGTGAACAGTATGAAGAGAAAATATTATTTGTAAACTCCTTGGAGCGTTGGCTCGAATTATGACATGATTAGGAAGTAGAAATGAACGAAAGAGAAAGAGATGTAATTATTCCTTTGCCGGGACGTGTAAGTTATTGTTGTTGCTCCCTTGCCGGGAATTAACTGTTTATTTGTATTCTCCCTTGTCGGGATAGTTGTATTGATACTTGTTCCCTTGCTGGGATACCATTATATATTATGAAATGGGATTGTGTGGCACGCCGACCACTTATATATTATGAAATGGGATCGTGTGGCACGCCGACCGCTTATATATATTATGAAATAGGATCGTGTGGCACGCGGATCACTTATATATTATAAAATGGGATCGTGTGGCACGCCGATCACTTATATATTATGAAATGGGATCGTGTGGCATGCCGACCACTTATATATCATGAACTGGGATCGTGTGACAATCCGACCACGTATTCTGTGTTAGAGGAGATCGGTTGTAGTTTTCCTTATTTATTCCTACCATTCTATTTTATATGTTGTCCCCAATAGCATGTTCCCCTCCCAGTCTTAATTATTACTTTCCGCTGTTATTTTGTAGTACTTGTATATATATATCTGCACAGGTTGATTGGTAGTCCTGTCTAGCCTCGTCACTACTTCGCCGGGGTTAGGCCAGGCACTTACCAGCACACGTGGTCGGTTGTGCTGATGCTACACTCTATGCATATTTTTGCACAGATCACAGTACCAGAGCAGGAGCTTTTGGACAGCAGTAGGAGCATTGGGAGCTGACTTCAGTCCAGAGATTCCCGAGGTAGCCTTGCTGGCGTCCGCATGGCCCAGAGTTTCTCTTATCTTTTTTCATTTGATTTCCTTTGTATCGGATCAGACAGTACTGTAATTTTTATTCAGACCTTGTATTTAGCATTCTGTAGGAGTTCGTGAGTTAGTGATGCCACATCTGGGTAGAGATGTATTTGAGCTTCCGCATTTGGTTTCAGTTATTTATGCTTTGAGTCTTCCGCTTTTATATTAATTGTCTCGTCTTTCTTTATATTGTCGATGTTGTTAAGAGAAGTATTAAATTAATTGGCTTGCCTAGCTCCTATTAGTAGGCGCCATCACGACTCCCGATGGTGGGAAAAATCCGGGTCGTGACAAGTTGGTATCAGATCACTAGGTTACATAGGTCTCACAACTCACAGACAAACTTAGTAGAGTCTGAGGGATCGGTACGGAGACGTCTGTATTTATCCCCCAGAGGCTGCAGAGCTAGGAAAAATTTCACTTTCCAGTACAGAGACTTTCTTGCCGTGCGATTCTGTTTCTCAATATACTGATTGTCTTTCTACTCTGTTATTTGGCAGATGGCGAAAACACGTGCTTTCTTTTCTATCGTGTAGCAGCCCGAGCCCCCAGCAGTAGCTCCTACGAGGGGTAGATGGCGAGGCCGAGGCCGTGCCAGAGGCCGAGGCAGGGGCAGAGCTCAGCCCCGAGCAGCAGTCCCAGAGGTGGAGCTCATATTGATTATGATGAGGAGGTTCTAGCCCCAGCGGCTCTGGTAGGCCCAACTCAGGTCCCAGAGGGGTTCATAGTCACCCCAGATCTTCAGGACGCTTTGGTCAGACTGGCAGGCTTTGTGGATAGCGTCACTAGAGCGGGTTTGCTTCCAGTAGCACCAGCCACTTCTCAGGATGGAGGAGGAGTTCAGACTCCTGCTACACATACTCTGGAGTAGGTAGCTCCCCAGTGTCATGTTCCAGTGGTTCAGCCAGCTATGATAGTTCAGCCAGGTATTGTGACACAGGTCGGCGATGGAGCGTCTATGTTTTCAGATGCTTTGTGGAGACTTGATAGGTTCTCCAAGCTCTTCACCACCACATTCAGCGGTACTTCTTCAGAGGATCCACATGATTTCTTATTTAGCTGCCATGAGATCCTTCGGACTATGGGTATTGTGGAGACCAATGGGGCCGACTTCGCCACCTTTCGACTAGCAGGATCCACCAAGACTTGGTGGAGGGACTATTGTTTATCCAGACCAACATGGTCGCCATCATTGACTTGGGACCAGTTTGCAGAGTTGTTTTTGGAGAAGTTTCTCCCAGTTACTCAGCGGGAGCTCTTCGCAGGCAGTTCGAGCGCCTCCAGCAGGGCTTTATGTCAGCCACTCAGTTTGAGACTAGGTTCATTGATCTAGCACACCATGCTATTATTATACTCCCCATAGAGCGAGAGAGGATGCAGGAGGTTTATTGATGGATTGATTCAGCCGATCCGTCTCCAGATGGTTATGAGAGCCGAGAGTGAGATTTCTTTTCAGGAGGCGGCCAATGCGGCCTAGAGAGTTGAGATGGCTCTTGCACGGGGAGGTGTGTCATGGGTCAGATAAGAGACCCCGTCATACAGGTAGGTTCAGTGGTACCTCGTCTGGAGGTGGGGATTCTTATGGTAGATTCCATCCTCCGAGGTCCTTTCAGTCAGCCCTACAGGTCTCACTTGGTACTTAGGTGGTCATGGCTCTCAGCCGCAGTCTTCTGACCAACAACTTTTCAGTTCTCCATCAGCACCTATCAGCGCACCACCACTCCGTTATTATCAGCAGCCGAGGGCTTGTTATACGTGTGGAGACACGAGACATATTACCAGGTATTGCCCTCGAGCTTCTGGCGTCTCTCAGCAGCAGGGTCCTCGTCCCATGATTCAAGCATCAGGTGATCCACAGGCCGCCCAGCTAGCTAGAGGTAGGGGTAGAGGCCATAGAGGTGGAAGTAGAGATCATATAGGTGGAGCACGGACCGCCAGAGGTAGAGGCCAGCCAGCAGCCAATCATCCCAGAGATATGGTTCATGGAGGTGGGGCCCAAGCCCGGTGTTTTGCTCTTCCAGCTAGGCCAGAGGCTGAGTCTTCAGATGTAGTCATTACAAGTACTATTCTGGTCTATGATAGGGATGTGTCAGTGCTATTTGACCCTGAGTCTACGTATTCATATATGTCGTCCTATTTTACACCCTACCTGGTTATGCATAGTGATGCTTTGGGTATTCCTGTTCATGTATCTACACCGGTGGGTGATTCTATAGTGGTCGACCAAGTTCATCATTCCTGTGTGGTAGTGTTTGAGGGTCTTGAGACCCGCATTGATTTATTGCTCTTAGACATGGTGGATTTCGATGCTATATTAGGGATGGATTGGGTGTCCCCGTATCATGCTATCTTGGATTGTCACGCAAGGACCGTGACCTTGGCTTTGCCAGATTTTCCCTGATTGAAGTGGAGAGGTACCCCGGGTCATGCCACCCGCAGTATTATTTCATATGTGAAGGCTCGACGCATGGTCGAGAAGGGATGTTTAGCTTATCTGGCGTATGTTCGCGATTCCAGCGCAGAGGTCCCTTCTATTGATTCTGTTCCTATTATTTGGGAGTTCCCCGAGGTTTTCCCTTCAGACCTGCCGGGTATGCCGCCCGACAGGGGATATTAATTTCTGTATTGATCTGGCTCCGGGCACCCAGCCCATTTCCATTCCGCCGTACCGCATGGCCTCGCCAGAGTTGAAAGAGTTAAAGGATCAGTTGCAGGATTTGCTCGAGAAGGGTTTCATTAGACCCAGTGTTTCTCCTTGGGGTGCGCCGGTGTTATTTGTGAAGAAAAAGGATGGTTCGATGAGGATGTGCATTGATTACCGGCAATTGAACAAAGTGACAATAAAGAACAAGTATCCACTGCCGAGGATTGACGATTTGTTCGACCAGCTTCAGGGAGCAAAGGTGTTTTCAAAGATACACTTGAGATCTGGCTACCATCAGCTGAGGATTAGGGCATCTGATGTCCCTAAGACAGCATTCCACACTTGGTATGGGCATTATTAGTTTTTGGTCATGTCATTTGGGTTGAAAATGCCCCAGCAACATTTATGGAGTTGATGAACCGAGTGTTCAGGCCTTACTTGGACTTGTTCATGATAGTCTTTATTGATGATATTCTGGTGTACTCCCGCAGCCAGGAGGAGAACGAGCAGCACGTCAGAGTGGTTCTTCAGACCTTGAAGGATAGTTAGTTATATGCTAAGTTCTAGAAGTGTGAGTTCTGGTTGAGTTCAGTTGCATTTCTGGGTCACGTCGTATCAGCAGAGGGTATTCAGGTGGACCCGAAGAAGATTGAGGCAGTCAAGAACTAGCCTCGACCAACATCAGCTACCGAGATTCGGAGTTTCTTGGGGTTAGCAGGTTATTACCGTCGGTTCGTTGAGGGATTTTCATCTATAGCAGCTCCGATGACCAGATTGACCCAGAAGGTGCCCAGTTTAGATTGTCAGATGAGTGTGAGGCGAGCTTTCAGAAGATTAAGACAGCTCTAACTACGTCACCGATATTGGTTTTGCCCACAGGCTTAGGGCCTTATACAGTTTATTGTGATGCTTCCCGTATTGGTCTTGGTGCAGTATTGATGCAGGATGGCAAAGTCATTGCTTATGATTCGAGGCAGTTGAATATCCACGAGAAGAATTATCCGGTTCATGATCTAGAATTGGCAGCCA
The DNA here is from genome assembly GCA_026770625.1 of Nicotiana glauca. Taxonomy (NCBI): domain Eukaryota; kingdom Viridiplantae; phylum Streptophyta; class Magnoliopsida; order Solanales; family Solanaceae; genus Nicotiana; species Nicotiana glauca. The sequence goes on from MU709679.1 coordinate 85,517, forward strand.
TTGTTTATGCTTTGAAGATTTGGAGGCATTACCTATATGGTGTGACGCATGAGGTGTACACTGATCACAAACGTCTTCAGTACTTGTTCAAGCAGAAGGAGTTGAACTTGAGGCAGAAAAGGTGGTTGGAGTTATTGAAGGACTATGATGTTTCTATTTTGTATCACCCGGGGAGCGCCAATGTGGTGGCCGATGCATTGAGTAGGAAGTCTGCCAACATGGGTAGTCTTGCTTATATTCCGGTTAGCCAGAGACCGCTTGCTTTGGACATTCAGGCCTTGGCCAATCGATTTGTGAGGTTAGACATTTCTGAGCCTAGTAGAGTGTTAGCTTTCACGGTCGCTCGTTCTTCATTATTGGAGCGTATCCGTGACCGGCAGTTTGATAATCCCCATTTGTGTGTCCTGAGAGACACGGTGCAGAGTGGAGGTGCCACAAAGGTGACCATAGATGATGATGGTGTTTTGAGATTGCAGGGGCGAGTTTGTGTACCCAATGTCGATGGGATTCGAGAGTTGATCTTAATGTAGGCCTATAGTTCTCGATATTCTATTCATCCGGGCGCCGCGAAGATGTATCAGGACTTGCGGCAACATTATTGGTGGTGTAGGATGAAGAAAGATATTGTTGTATATGTGGCTCGATGTTTGAACTGTCAGCAGGTTAAGTATGAGTATCAGAGGCCTGGTGGTTTGTTTAAGAGGATTGAGCTTCCCGAGTGGAAGTGGGAGAGGATTACCATGGATTTTGTTACCGGACTTCCGTTGACTCGGAAGAAGTTCGACTCGATATGGGTTATTGTTGATAGGCTGATCAAGTCAGCGCATTTCATTCCTGTGGCAGTCTCCTATTCATCTAAGAGGTAAGTTGAGCTTTATATCAAGGAGATTGTTCGCCTTCATGGTGTGCCGACATCTACCATTTCAGATCGGGGTACGCAGTTTACCTCGCGTTTCTGGGGTGCAGTTCATCGAGAGTTAGGCACGCGGGTTGAGTTGAGCATAGCGTTTCATCCTCATATGGACGGTCAGTCCAAGCGGACTATTCAGATTTTAGAGGATATGCTCCGAGCCTGTGTCATTGATTTTGGAGGCTCGTGGGACCAGTTTTTGCCTTTAGCAGAGTTTGCTTACAACAACAGCTATCAGTCCAGCATTCAGATGGCTCCATACGAGGCATTGTATGGTAGGCGATGTCGCTCTCCAGTTGGGTGGTTTGAGTCGGGAGAGGCTCGGTTATTGGGTACCAATTTAGTTCAGGAGGCCTTGGATAAGGACAAGATCATTCAGGACAGGATTCGCTCGGCTCAGTCGCGGCAAAAGAGTTATGCAGATCGTAAGGCTCGGGATGTAGCTTTCATGGTTGGTGAGCGGGTCTTGCTCCGAGTGTCGCCTATGAAGGGCGTGATGAGATTTGGGAAGAAGGGCAAGCTTAGCCCTAGGTTCATTGGTCCATTTGAGATTCTCGATCGTGTGGGAGAGGTGGCTTATAGACTTGCCTTGCCGCCTAGCTTGTCAATCGTGCATCTAGTATTTCATGTGTCCATGCTTCAGAGGTATCACAACGATCCAGCTCATGTGTTAGATTTCAGCACTGTCCAGTTGGACAAGGATATGTCTTATGAGGAGAAGTCGGTAGCTATTCTAGACCGGCAGGTTAGACAGTTGAGGTCGAAGAGTTTTCCTTCAGTGCATGTCCAGTGGAGAGGTCAGCCTCCTGAGGCATCGACATGGGAGTCCGATTCTGATATGCAGAGCCGTTATCCTCATCTATTTCCCGACTCAAGTACTTCTTTCTTTTGTCTGTTCGAGGACGAACGATTGTTTTAAAGGTGGAGAATGTGAAGACCCAAAGGGTCATCACCTGTTTTCTCTTTCATTCCGTACTTCCGAGGCCTTGAAAACCTCATTTTTTACTTGCCTCGATTTGCATGCGCAGTCTGGGCGCGTAGCCGGAAAGCTTAAATGTTAAATTCTGTAAAAAAAATTAAAATGTGGCTTTAAAATGATTAAAGTTGACTTGGGTCAACATTTTAGGTAAACAGACCTGGACTCATGATTGGACGGTCTCGGAGGGTCCGTAGAAAAATATGGGACTTAGGCGTATACCCGAAATCGAAATCCGAGGTCCCGAGCTCGAGAAATAAATTTAAAAAAAAATTATTTTTCTAAAATTTATTTGGAAATTTGAAATGCAAATAGATTATAAAGCATTGGTATCGGACCCGTATTTTGGTTCCGGTGCCCGGTACATGTCTTATATATGGTTTAAGCGCTTCATGTGAATTTTGGTTGAAATCGGACTCATTTGACGTGTTTCGGACCTAAAACTCTAAAAATGAAAGTTTATGAAGTTTGATGAAAAAGTGATGATTTTGAGGTTTGTTTCCTCGTTTATGATGTTATTTTGGCGATTTACTCGCATGGTTAAGTCCGTAGGATGTTGTTGAGTTAGTGTGTGTGTTTGATTAGGAGCCCCGAGGGCTCGAGAGTATTTCGGAGGTGTCTCAGAGTAGTTTTGGCCTTAGAAAAATTGCAGAAAATCATTGCTGCTGCACCATATCTGGTGTAACCGCACTTGCGGTCCTTTGGCCGCAAATGAGGACTCGCAGGTGCGGACAATGGATCGCAGATGCGGTCTCCTTCGCAGTTGCGGATTTCTCCCTCGCAGATGCGGTCCGCAGAAGCAGATCCTTTCTTCGCAGGTGCGGCCCCAGGCGGGGCCTAGCCATTTCCGCAGAAGCGCCTTTTCTTCCGCACGTGCGGTGGCGCAGGTGCGACCCCTATACCGCAGATGCGAAAGTCGGGCAGTGAGTCTTTTTAAAAATATAACTTCAGCGATTTTCTTTCAAACTTTCTCAACAATTAGAAGACTAGGGCGATTTTCTTTCAAACTTTTAAAGTTGACTTGGGTCAATATTTAATTATTTTAAAAGCCACATTTTAAAAAATTCACAGAATTTAACATATAAGCTTTCCGGCTACGCGCCCGGATTGGACACGCAAATCGAGGCAAGTAAAAAAATGAGGTTTTCAAGGCCCCGGAAGCACAGAATAAAAGAGAAAACAGGTGATGACCCTTTGAGTCGTCACAATAACAAGTTAGTTAAAGATAAGAACAATATATTTTGTGTCTTGTTAAAATTAAATGAAAAGGTGATATAACTTTTTGTGAGATTAATCTTATGTACTTTGTATTTTCTTTTAGCTTCAAAAAGTCTATTGTTCTATATCTATGATATCAAATACCTCAAGTATCATATATCTAGAAAGTCATATTCCTAAAGAAGTGCAACAATAGTAGTTTATTTAGGATCAAATTTTGGATTGATTATAAAGCAAGTCCCAAAATATCTAGTTAAAAATTTAGACATATCTCGTAATAAAACAATTAGCCAAGATAGATTTATTATCAAAAGAAAAAGGATCGAAATACTCTCTCTAAAAACTGCATCAGTTAAAAGTTTTTGGGACCAAATAGCATTATCTTCAAAGAAAAAAAAAATTATAAGAAAGAACCTTGAAGGAATTACTACACCACCAACTATCAGTTTTGATGGGCCTAGGAAAGGAAAACAAAACAAAAAATTCACAAATAGTAGAAACACCTAATATAACTCAGGAAAAACTGACAACTTATAAAGATTATTATAGGTGGATTCATGTTTGAAACCAATAAGGGGGCATTTGATGTTACACTCCTCCAGCTTAAGTCGATATTATGCTATGTTGCTTGATGTGATCTAATTGTTGAATACAAATCAGAACACTAAATAGGTTATAGGTCATTAATTTAATTATATTGCACATAGTAAAATTTAAAAAGAATACAAAAAGATTAGTCCTTGACCAAATAATTAATTATAATATGAAAAATAAAATAAATCATGAAACTTCATTTATTACGTCTTGATCTCAGGTCATGAAATTATGTTACACTAACAGGTAATGAATTTATCGTACCTGAAGAATCATGAAAATACCACCCATAAAAATTTGTTGGATTTGGCTGTTCGTAGAAAAAATATATCTAATCAAATGAAAATCCTTGTTATTTTCTCCAATATTAATATTGTTCAATTCCAACTCAACTTTATCTCGATAAATCCTTTTTCTAGTAAAACTTTCCAGTCAAATGCAGTGTGATTCTACGTCTTCATCACATAAACTTGATATAATAAGAGTATATTATATTTTATTGAGTGCGTACATTCTTCAGAAATTAAAATATTGATATGGACACGTCCAGAGCCCAAGGTAATTAGTTTATCTTGTTGGTTTTAAGTCCTCCTAAATATAAGGACTTTAAATCTTCGTGCTTTTAATATAAATATAGATTAGATAATAGATGAAGAGTTTCGTGTTATTGTAAATCAATTTAAGTTAATTTTTCTCTGCCGCCTTAAATTAATAAGACTACTAAAAATGGGAATTTTCAACAGACATCTCTGACAAAATCGGCCTGGATATCCGATACCCATCGGAAACATTACCAACGAGCCATATTTCGACGGATTTTCAGCGAAAGTTCCCATTTTTATTTGTAGTGAGAAAAAGTGAATTAGGAAATAAATTACTTACTATTTCTTTAAAAATTCTTTACGCTATCAGTAGACGAATATATATTAAACTTTTTATAAAAATAGACATAGAGGGTATGTTTGGTATGAAGTAAAATATTTTTCGGAATATATTTTCAATCTTCACATGTTTGGTTGGCTTAAATGTTCTAGAAAATATTTTCCTTATTAACTTATTTTCCTCTAATTGGAGGAAAATGTTTTCCTTACCAAGAGAAAGAAACATTTTCCAACTTCTTCTCAACCTTCCCCACCCTTACCAACCCACCATATCCCCTCTCTCCAAAAAAGGTTTTTTTTTTTTTTTTTTTAATTTTCAGTTTTTCGGTTACAATCCACCCTACTACCCCTCCACTCCAACCCATCCCACCCCCATCCCTCCGGGAGTATCTATTTTACCTTTTTTTTTTTGCAATTTTAAATTTCTGTTTTTTCGTTTTTTTGCACCCCCCCTCCCCCCTCCCGAAAAAGTATTTTTTGATATAATTTTTAGTTTTAGTTTTTTATTTATCGGTTTAAAGGTTCAAAATTTTATAAGTTCCAAAGTTATGAGTTCGAAGGTTTATGTGTTTGGAAGTTTACGGGTTTATAAATTATAAAGTTTAGTGGTTCGAAATTCCGCGATTTTCATAGCAGTTCGAAAGTTTATGAAAAATGTGGGTTCAGAAGGTTGTTGGTTTGAAAATATATGACTTCATGTTTATTATATCTAAATTATTTATGAATACTCTTCAGAAATTATTTTTCTTAATTTGCGCACCAAACGCCAAAAAAATAAATAAGATTACTATTTATTTTTCAAGAAATATTTTCTTAAAAAATATTTTCCACTAAAAGCGTTTTCCCGTTATACCAAACACACCCAGGATCTTGCTCCTTTTCCTGACACAGACAACAATGAATTTCCTTAAGGAGGTTGAACCAGAAAAGAAATTTCTAGGAGAAATTCCATCGTTGTCATTAATTAGTTTAATAGCCATGCGGATGATTAATTAATATGGAAAAATTTAAGTTGGTTCTTGCCTAAATTATAAAGTCCTTCCTGTCATAAAGTATGAGAGATTCTTCTATCAATTGCGTCATGTGATTAAGAATATGGTTGATTAATTAATTAGTTAGTTGAATGCTTAAAATTAATTGTGCGACCTAAAAACACAGTGAAACACCAACATATTAGTCTGTTTGGCCAAGCTTCTTTTGGCCAAAAGTGTTTTTTTGGGCCAAAAACACTGACCAAGCTTTTGGAAGGAAAAAAGTGCATTTGAGGAGAAGCAGATAAAAGTAGTTTATCTCCAAAAACACTTTTTTGAGAAACACTTTGAGAAAAATACACTTAGAAGCAGTTTGTTAAAGTTTATCCAAACACTAATTGCTGCTCAGAAGTGATTTTCAAATAAATTAGCCAAACATACACTGCTTCTCACCAAAAGTACTTTTGAGAAAAACAGTTTTTTTTATTTAAAAAAAAGCACTTCTCAAAATAAGCTGATTTTTTGCGCCTTGGCAAAACGAGCTATATGTCTCTAAAAGGAAGTGGAATTGAATATAAAAAATTAGGTGTGATCATATCATCACTAACACATTGGATACCATTAAAACTCCGAAGTTAAGCGTGTTTAGGCGAGAATAACACCAGAATAAGTGTCACGACCCAGAATCCCCACCCTTGAGACCGTGATGGCGCCTAACATTTCACTTGCTAGGCAAGCCAACGTTAGAGATTGTTTTTAGCCATTTTTAACAATTTAAAACCAAATTAAACCAATAAGCTGAATAAACTGAAATAGAGTAAATATACTAGAATAACAGTGATATCTAGATACAATCCCAGAACTGGCGTCACGAGTGCACAAGCATCTAGAGTACTACAAAAAAAAATTCTGAATGAAAACATAGCTGTCTGAAATGAAATAAACAACCAGAGTAATGTAGGTGGGTACTTTAGGGCTGCGAACGCCATACAGTTGTACCTCAAGTCTCCTGTTAAACATTGAATCCGAGCAATTTATTGACCGCCACTAGGACTGACTCCAAAATCTTTACAAGAAGTGCAGAGTGCAGTATGAGTACAACCGACTCCATGTACTCTGTAAATGCCAAGCCTAATCTCGATAAAATAGTGATAAGGCTAAGTCGGGTCACCTACAATAACCTGTACGCAGTATAATAATAATAATAGGAAAGAAAATCAGGAAATAACGGTAAAACAATAATCTAATGAAAACAACTAAACCTCGAAAATTAGTAAATCCAAAAACATCAGTCCTCATAATCTCATATGAAAATACTGAAAGCTAACTCAATACAACAATGAGTACAACACACACAGTTTCTTTGTCGCGCGCAACCCGAACCCACCGTACAAATAAAATTCTCTCTTATTTTACCATATTAATATCAGAAATAACATATAAAATATGTTGCGGTGTGCAGCTCGATCCCGCCGTATAAATATCAAAATCCTCTATTATTCCACCATACCAATATCATAATTATATATATAATCCGTTGCGGCGTGCAACCCGATCCATTGTATAAATATTAAAATTCCCCCTTATTCCACTTTAGCAATATTAAAATCAGTCCAACAGCTCAATTCATAAGAATCTCTATGATTAAACAGCATGAAAGCAAAGCAATAATGGAACCCCATACTAAATTAAGGAATGCTACAATTAATACAAAATAATAATATAACGATCCGGCCGGTCGTTTTGAGCTCTAACACGTCGTTCAACAGTATGAGGCCATGAACCACTTCATTACAGGCATTATGACTTGTACGCGTGGTAGGAATTAAGTTTCGGGAAGTTCAGAGTTGATTTGTAAAGAGAATTCTCATTTCGGAAACTTAAAGTTGAAAGAATTAACTAGAATTGGAATTTTGAGTAAACGACCTCGGAATCGGGATCTGAAGGTTCCAGCAGGTTCGTATGATGATTTCGGACTTGGGCGTATGCCCGGATCGGGTTTTGGATGACCTGGTTTTTAGCGCCTATTGTGGAAAGTAGCATTTTGAAAGAAATTTCATAAGTTTGGGTCGAAGTGAATTTCAGTATATCGATCTCCGTTTGGGATTCCGAGTCTAGGAGCAGCTCCGTATGGCGATTCTGGAGTTGGTAGAACGATCGGAAGTGAATTCGGAGGTCCGTAGGTCATTTTGGAGCCATTTGGCTAAAGATAGAAATTTGAAGGTTTTTGAGAAGTTTGACTGGAAGTGGACTTTTTGATATCGGGGTTGGAATCCTATTCAAAAAGTTGGAGTAGGTCCATAATGTCGAGTATGACTCATGTGCAAAATTTGAGGTCAATCGGACGTGATTTGATAGGTTTAAACATCGAAAATAGAAGTTTGAAATTCTAAAGTTAAGTTTGGATTGGAGGTCGATTCATGATTTTAGTGTTGTTTGATGTGATTTGAGGCCTCAAAAAAAGTTCGTAATGTGTTTTGGGATTGGTTGGTAGGTTTGGTTGAGGTCCCGGGGGCCTCGGGTGGATTCCCGATGGCTAACGGATCAAATTTGGAATTTGAAGAAGAGCTGAAGCAGCTGATACCTGGTGTAACCGCACCTGCGAGGTTTTAGCCGCAGGTGCGGAGCCACAGATGCGGTATGGGCGGAGGAGAGCTGGGACTGCAGATGCGGTCAGGGTTCCGCAGAAGTGGCACCACATTTGCGGAAGATTGGTCGCAGAAGCGAAAGAGGGGCAACTTGAAGTGGACCGCATATGCGGTCAGAGTTCCACAGAAGCGGGACCGCATCTGCGGAAGATAGGTCGCATAAGCAAAAGAGAAGGCCTGGTGGGGGAACCGCATAAGCGGTATTTGGACCGCACATGCAGAACCGCAGAAGCGGTTATATGACCGCATGTGCGAAAATTGCTGAAGGCAGAATAGTTGTTTTAAAGTCGGGTTTTGGCCATTTCCTATGATTTTACTTGGTTTGGGGCGATTCTTGGAGGATCTCTAGAGAGGGTTTTCATCATCAATGACAAGTTACCCCCACCTATTTTGAGTTAAATACATCAATTATGTATGGACTTGAGCATGAAATTTGTAGAAAACTTGGGGTTTGAGGGAAGACCTAGAAAATTAGTATTCTTGGAATTTGACAATGATTTAGGGCATGGAATTTAGAGAAAATCATGTATTTGAGTTCATGAGGCCATGGGTAATCTTTATCTTCGAAAAATTTCGGATTCCGGGCACGTGGGCCCGAGGGCATTTTTGTTAACTTTTTGATCGGGGTTAGGAATTGTTATAAATTGGATTATAATGAGTACCTTGGCATATATTAATGGGTTTACATAATTATTAGCTAGTTTTGGAGCATTGTGTATCGATTCAAGTCTTCGAAAGGGTGCGGAATGCCGGTTATGGATCTTCGAAGCGAGGTGAGTCTCCTTTCTAACCTTGTAAGAGGGAATTATCCCCATAGGTGAGTTAATTGGTTAGGTGCTCCTATTTGTGGGGGCTACGTACGCATGCGGAGATGAGAGTCCGTGCGTAGCTACTATTATGCTATTGTCCGAGTAGTCTAGGACCCAAAAGCATGCTATACTTGGATTAATTATAATTTTATCGACATTTGAATTGCTTAAATCACCTCGAGTTAGTAAATGAATTTCCAAAAAATATTAAACTTCATTTTCAAAAATTCTTTAAAAGAGAATTGGCTTTTCTATGGATAATTGTTCCTTGTTGACTACATGATTGGCCTTCTTTGTATGTTTAATTTTGGAACTGGCCGAACGCCTCGGTAGATTAAATAGATGCATCTATAGGTGCGCCGTCGACCCTCGGCAAGTGCACAGTTTATTTCTGTTGGATCGGGCCGTCGCCTCGGCATAATATGCGCATGCTTGTATTGCTACCTTGAACTTATTTAAGTTGTTAGTGCCTCTTCATGGTTTGAGAATATTTGGGTAATAACAAAAAGGAAAAGTCTGGAAATTTCCTATAAAAAAATAATTGTTTCCTTGTTTCCTTCAATTGGATTAAAAATCATGTTTATAGAAATCCACAATTTAATGTATTATTGACACCATTATTGGACCACTAGCAAGTATCGAAGTCGACCATCTTGTCTCTACTTCTTCGAGATTAGACAGGATACTCATTGAGTACACGTTATTTTCGTACTCATACTACACTTCTATGTATTTTTGTTGCACAGGTATATGTAACTCTAGCGGCCTACTGGGCATAGCAGTACGGATGATTCTGGGACTAAGTGAGTTGCATTATTCGAGGTGGCCCGCAACTAGTATAGTCCCTTCCAGTATATTATATTTACTTCCTGTCCATTGTATTCCGTACGGATGTTGTATCTTATTTCCTTATTAGTAGATGCTCATGCACTTGTGATACCGGGTTCTGGGATGGTTTTGAAATATTTTGTGCTAATTGCTTATTATTTAATTTTAATTGAAGCAGTTATCTTTTTATTTATGAAAAATTGAAGGAAAATCTTAGCTTTCAAGATTGTTAAAAATCAGAACTTCATCAAACAATTTGGGTTGGCTTGCCTGACAGCAGTGTCCGGCGCTATCACGACCCTTAGTGGATTTTGGGTCATGACAACATGGTATCAGAGCACTAGGTTCCTAGGGTCTCACGAGTCATGAGCAAGTCTAGTAGAGTCTCTCGGATCGGTACGGAGACGTCTGTACTTATCCTCGGGAGGTTGCAGAGCTGTTAGGAGTACTTCCCTTCTTGATTCCTCGTCGTGCGATTTGATTCGTTGAGAGTTAGGCACTTGTTTCATTCCTACTCAATCTTATGCGACGCTAACCACTTGTTATAAATCGAGAATTAAAGGATTGTAATTGTAATTCAAATGTGGTGCGGGGTATTTCTCCATACGAGGTTGTGTAAGCTATTATTGTCGCCATATGGAAGGATATTCTATTGATTCAGCTCAGTAATGGTACTTCTGAGAGCTGTGAGGTGAGGCACATGTTGCCATGATGCTTATGAACAATTATTTTGCAGTATTAATATAATGGTCGGATGTTTGCCTACGTGTCGAGGAAGTGAACGACTTGAAGGGAGGGTTGCTTAGTGCATGATCTAAAGATTTGATATTTTATTCCCGGAAAGAGGAAGGCAAACGGGCTGAGGATGTTCAAGTTTGGGTTGATAGGGTAACAAGACTCAACATTTGTGAGCGTGGTGGAGTTTTCTTCTATAATGAGGTGTCGCTGTCCTTATTGCATGTACTAAATTCGCCGGCGTTATGATCTTCTACAATTGCCCTTGGAGCAGGATATTGCAGGTCAGTATCAAAGAAGCGACGACTAGAGATCGTGGGGTGCGGCGATTAAAGATGGAATTGGTGTTTCTAAGGATGACAGCTCAAGAAAGATGATCTTCAGAAAGGTTTAAAGTTAGTAGCGAATTATGGTTTCAAGTGCTACAAAGTTAGATTTCATCTAAGGCAACAATTGAGCAGCAAAGAATGCGGAAAGACATTTGGGAAGTGTTAGGTGGTGGCTAAAATTTGTAGAAGGCCAAGTATAAGGAGCAGATAGCGAGTAGTCGATTAAATGGATGAGTTCCGCCAAAGTGGGAGAGTGGCAGAGTTGCATATGGGCATTGTGGCAGGATGACTGTGCACCTTAAGGAGAGTTTGGAATGATTTGAGAATTTCAGAGATTTGTGATTGGGGTCTACGGATTTAATTTGAAGTATGGACTATTATGCGGCGAGAGATTTGATATAATGGGAAGGAGCTTCTTGAATGAAGAAGGATACAAAATAACATCGAATTGGAAGGTTGTTTCCGCACATTTAAGTGATGTTCGCGAGGGATGAATGGACTTGTGCAGCTAGAGATTGAGCTCGTACTCAGGGAGGGTTATTGATATCATAGTGATTGCACCTTGTGCAGTAGCGTTGGAAGATATCTCGGAGTGATTTCCACATGCAGGTTATTCCCTATGAGCAGGTTAGCGGCCGCGTGGTTGGCGAAGCTTTTGCAAAGTATTCTATTGGTTATTCAACGAAGAGATCGGTTGCGCGAATGTGGTTGATGATTTAGAGTATAAAAAGGGGGTTTTACAGAAAGAATCCAAAAATTTATGTGGTTGATTGCGCAAGGTTATGTCAATAAGAGATAAAGAATTTCGGTGAGTTCTAGAGTTGTGTAGTAGTGGCTTCAAGCTAAGTGGGAGAGTCCCACCGCCCATGATTGGGTTGCATGGTTAACTACTTGCGAGGTTTCTGGTTATTAGTATGTTGATGGGTTATTTTAGCTATGAGAAAAGAACATAAGTGGTGAATTGAGCAAAGGTATTGTTAAAGGTGTGCCATGCTTGGCCTTGTTGGCTCATGTTCAGATTTGAGAAAGGATTCAAGGTTTATGCCTCATATAAGTGTGGGTTTCAAGGGAAGTGATTCTGCCAGGTGCTTCGTCGAGAGTGTATTCATGTGCTAGAAGATCTGTGGAGTTAATTATATTCGAGCCCAAGTCAATGCGGGTGGCTCTCAACGACGGTCCTAATGGATTCCAAAGGGTAAAGTCTGGTGCCTAATGATTTCGAGCCTATGAGTACGATTAAGAGTCAAGCTTTTGTAGCAACTTATGAGAAGAGGCCCAGAATGTTCTATGATGTGCTGGCTTGTAGTGCAGCATTTGGGAGGTATGAAACGGTTTGTGGGATTCGAGACAACATGGTCTCGTGATTCAAGGTCACTCGGGATGAGTGCTGATAGAGTGTGGTAAGTGTTGAATGGAGTTGATATTGTTCCTATGGCAATCACAGATAAATTGGAAGAAGATAGATTCATTGGCCATAGTTGAATTGGCATATTGGTGGTAGTGATCAGTTCCTTCAGCGTGATCAAGTTATGCAAGTGATTGTGGCGGTACGTATTAGGCTTGTCAGCCGCCGTAATTGATGTTATTCAGAAGCATTCTACTATTATGGCTGTGAGCACGTGATTTTTGCTCTCACTACAATTGCTCCCAAAAGTATAAAATAAAATAGTTTTTTATCGCATTTGAGTTCTGTGGATTGTGTGTTATCTTTCTTTAGCACCTTGTATGTGTGTTTATTTTTGAACTAATTAAAAATACAAAAAAATACGTGTTGCATGCATTTTTAAATTAATTAACCATAAAGTGGTTAGAAGAGAAATTACAAAAAAT
>MU709681.1:0-46021 GCA_026770625.1 Nicotiana glauca
TAACGTGTTATAAAATAATAAAAGAAGAAGAACAATATTGCAGAGAAAGAGAGAGAGAATTCTTATTGAATTTTTGGATGATTTACAATGGGATAAGACCCCTCTATTTATAGGGGAAAAATGACTTAGTCATAAAGTAAAACTCTCTACAAGATAGACATTCACTCCAAATAGAATTCTATTCTTAACAACACATATATTATACATCCACCGATTATTTTTAATTTAAGAGATAAGGTGGGCGGTTATTTGGGTTAATTCTTCCTTAATAACTAATGTAATATAACTTCTATAAATAATTCAAAACAAAAATGAAGTTAGTACCCTAGCTAAGGTGTCGTTTAATTGACTAATAAGTTGTCCCATCGTCGTTTAATTGACTAATAAGTTGTCCCATCGTTAATTATTTCAGGATTAGTATTCCACCCTCCCATGAAGATTAAAAAATATTATAATCCGGGGATAACTAATTACAGAAGTAGTTATACCACGTTTTTATCCCAACTAAACGTGGAATAAATTCATCTCAAATTTAATTGCGAAATTAATTATCTCTTATCCCACGTACCAAACGAGCCCCGAGAGTATGAGAATTTGTATCCAGTGCAGGAGAGAGGCGGGATTAAAAGCGTAGGTGATTGCTGCATCACAAATTAGAGAACAGAAGAGGTCCCCACCAATCTTAGGACTAATCCATATCACAAGCCTATTACTCTGGGCCATTATCTTAGACTATATTATTGGTTGCTAATAATTTTGTCTCGTCCCGTTGAACCTAACCATGGTATTTGTATGGGGTCGAATTTGATCAATCACATCCCAAAGTCAACACAACCAACCACTGAACATCTATGAGCTGATACCGTGGGACGACCCAGGGGTAAGAGGAGAAATGATCTCGCGTTATCATCGGTCCTGTTATAGAATATATTCTGATTTTGTCGTTCCAATAACTAAGCTCGGATTCCCCCCCCCCCCCCCCCNCCCCCCAACAATTATATAAAGGGGATCCGAGCCTTGAATAGGCATATAATTTTTAATATACAAACTCATTCTCTCTCTCTCCCATCTTTATATCTCTATTATTCTCTCTCCCTCTCTCCTTTATTATTACTACTATTTCGATTATTGAAGTGATCCTAGGGTTTATATCTTCGATTACGATTTAGCCCTTCATCTCTTTTAATTGATTTGCTCAGAAAGAGTTTAACATCTTTTGAGTCAAAAAATTTGGCGCCGTCTATGGGGATTTCTGTAGCCGAAATCACAGTTCTCACATAGGATATCATAAACAACGATCTCTGTTCCTCGCACTCCATAGAAACCAGCGATGGCAGAGAAAGAAGCAAGGTTGAAGGCGATAGCGAATGTCTCAAACAACCTCTTGGACTCCCTCAACGAAGACGGTAGAGAAAATACCGAGAATATAACACCAAGAGATACACCGGAGGGGGAGATCTCATCCTCTACACTCGCGGATCTGACAATATTGCGCTAAAGAGGGGATTCGACGTCCACGGTGAAAGGAACACCACCAGCAGTCAAAAAGCTTCTAGAGGAGTGGTTGACGAGCGCTCTAAGCAACATGCTCGAAAAAAACCCTCAAAGAAATACCGAAGATTTGCCGACGGCGAAAATCGCTGTTGTCACCGGCGAGCCAAACATTGTACGAACAAGCAGCACCCAAACTGTCATCAATGCAAGTGATGGTGCACTAACAACCATCTTAAAGAAAATGGAAGAAATGGAAAAGCGCTTCGTGATCAAATGAGAGAACACCAGGAAAGGGTTGAAAAGATACCTGGTGCCCCTAAGCTGCTACCAAAATGCGATGTGGAGGGTTTGTTGAAAAACCGTACAGTGAGGAAGCTGCTCCACACCCCATCCCGAAAACCTTCAAAATGCCACCGTACTTGAAAATATACGATGGGACCGCGAATCTAGAAGATCATCTGATCCATTATGTCACCAAGGTAAAAGGCATCGACTTGTCAAAAGAACAAGTGCCATCTGTACTGCTGAAAAAGTTCAGTGAGACTTTGACAGGAGGAGCATTAACATGGTATTCTCAGCTACCAGCACGGCCGATATCAACACCCGAGGAGATGGCAAACAAATTCGCCACTGCTCATGCAGGAGGAAAGAAGGCTGAAGCTAAGGTCAACGACATCTTCGCCATCAGGCAAACGGCGGGCAAAGGGCTTCGGGACTTTCTGGCCCGATTCAACAGGATAAGAATGGGACTTCCAAATGTATCAGAAGGAATGGCGGTCGCAGCCTTACAGAACGAGCTGAGCAGAAATGGGTCAAAGGCGACCAAGAAGTTGCTCAACAGACTCATGAAGTACCCTCCCACCACATGGGAAGAGATTCATAACACCTACTGTGCCGAAGCAAGAGAAAATGAAGATGATCTCAATGGTCCAACCCAGCGACTAACGTCAGTACAGTCCGAGGTAAACAAGGATCGATGTAATGAGATGAAGACAACAACCCTATGTCAGAACTCCTAATATGCCTCCCCCAAGGCATGCAGATGTCGTGCCGCAACACATCGCACCCCTTCGAAACAAAAGAGGTATGCCTTCATTGCTATCTGCTCATAACTTTTGTGTTTCCCCGTTAGAAACAGTATATGCACTAGAGAAGCTGGGCACAAAGGTACAATGGCCATAAAAGATGAAATCTGACCCAAGTGCAAGACGGTCGAATGTCCTCTGCGAATTACAGTAGGAAAGAGGGCACAAGACCAAAGATTGCATAGGTTTACGGTAGGAGGTGGTCAGAATGTTGAACTAGGGATACCTGAAAGAACTGCTCAGCGATAAAGGAAGGGCTAATTTCGCCAGAGGACGCGACCCATCTCAAGGACCACCAAGGCCACCATTGCCAGCATGTACCATACAGATGATTATCGGTGGTGGCGATAACTCGGTGATCAACCACGTGAAGTTCACCACCATGCATAAGCATGAATGGTATGATGACTTTGAAGACAATATCACATTCAAAAAGTCAGATGCCAACGGTTTGTCTTTCCCTCATTATGATGCTTTAGTCATAACATTACGCATCGCTGATACAGATGTGAAAAGAATCATGGTAGATGATGGAAGCAGCGCGTGTATTATCCACCCGAGAGTTCTCATGCAAATGAAGCTCAAGGATAAGATAATACTGCGTTGCATATCACTAACGGGTTTTAATAATACAGTAGAGCGGACATCCAAAGATATAGCACTGCCAGTCCTGGCAGGGGGAGTCATGCTGGAAACCACATTCCACGTCATGGACCAGGAAACAGCTTATAATGCCATCATAGGACGCTCATAGATACACGCCATGCGAGCCGTCCCTTCAAGCTTCTATCAGGTAATCAAGTTTCCCACCCCGTGGGGAATTTTCATCATTCGAGGCGAGCCGCGTACCACCCAAGAATGCCATCGAATCGCCCAAGATTGCACGCATACCAAACAGTTAAAAGGAGCAAGCGCGGAGGCATAGCAATCAGCCATGTCATGAGCTAAAACCTACCCGCCAGCAGAAGCCATCATAGACCCAGATGTTGTATAAGCTTGCAAAATGACTATTGAAAATCTCGACCCGATTTATCTGGATGACACCGACAATACAAAAAAGGTTTATACTGGACACAACCTCTCCGAGCCAGGTAAGTATCATGAATTTTTGACTAACAATGCTGATCTATTTGCCTTCTCAGACGCAGATATGCCAGGGATCCCAAAAGACATTGCCACTCATAGGCTAAATGTTGATCCACTTTATCCGCCTGTACGACAGATGAGGAGGAAATTCAATGTCGCGATTAATGAGGTGGTCAGTGAAGAAGTGGACAAACTATTGGCCAACGACTCCATTAGATAATTGAAATACCCCCAATGGGTCGCCAATGTGGTCATGATCAAAAAGAAAAACGGGAGGTGGAGAATGTGTGTGGACTTCACCGATCTGAACAAGGCATGTCCAAAAGACTCCTTCCCATTGCCCCATATCGACCATCTGATCGATGCAAATACGTGACACGAACTGATGAGTTTCTTGGACGCCTACTCCGGCTACAACCAAATCCTAATGGCTTAGGGGGATCAAGAAAAAACAACTCTCACCACCCACCAAGGGACTTACTGCTGCAAAGTGATGCCATTCGGACTCAAGAACGCAGGGACCATATACCAAAGGTTAGATACCAAGATGTTCAAGGATCAGCTCGGCAAGATAATGGAGGTCTATATCGATGACATGCTGGTAAAATCGGCAAAGAAATAGGACCATATCGGTCATTTAAAAGAGGCATTCGAGATATTAAAGAGGTACAGGATGAAATTAAATCCAGAAAAATGCGCTTTCGGCGTGGCTTCAGGAAAATTTCTAGGTTTCCTTGTGTCAAAACGAGGTATTGAAGTCAACCCGGATCAGATCAGGGCCATAGACGCAATACCTGAGGTACTGAACTGCAAGAAACATGTATAAAAATTGACGGGGTGAATAGCCGCCCTATCCAGGTTCATTTCACGATCCTTGGACAGGTGCAACAAGTTCTTCAATGTACTGAGAAAAGATCATGGGCTACAATGGAACGATGAGTGCATCGGCACCCTGACGAAACTAAAAGCATATCTATCCTCACCACCACTACTCGTCAAGACAAACCTAGCGAATGTCTGCTCATATATCTAGAAGTATCCGAAGTTGCTGTTAGCGCAGTCTTGGTCCACGAAAATTAAGGTATTCAATCCCCCATTTACTACATTAGCAAGACCTTGATAGATGCCGAGACAAGGTACCCACACCTTGAAAAATTGGCTCTGGCGCTAGTCGTAGCTTCATAAAAGCTTAGACCGTATTTTCAATGTCACCCCATAAAGGTAATAACAACAT
This sequence comes from Nicotiana glauca, assembly GCA_026770625.1. NCBI lineage: Eukaryota > Viridiplantae > Streptophyta > Magnoliopsida > Solanales > Solanaceae > Nicotiana > Nicotiana glauca. The sequence continues at coordinate 4,900 of MU709681.1, forward strand.
TTCCCTTAAGGGGCATCTTACATAAGCCCGAGCTCTCAGGCAGACTCGCCACCCCTAAGGGGCATCTTGCATAAGCCCGAACTCTCAGGCAGACTCGCCACCCCTAAGGGGCATCTTGCATAAGCACGAGCTCTCAGGCATACTCGCCAAATGGGCCATAGAGCTCAGCAAGCATGACATAACTTATCATCCGCGAATTGCCATTAAGTCGCAGGTACTCATCGACTTTGTCGCCGACTTCAGTGCAGAAATTTTGCCAAAGATGGAACAAGAAGCACTTCGTGCCTCCACCCATACCGACCTCTGGACCCTCTATACCGATGGCGCCTCAGATGCCTCGGAATCGGGACTGGGACTCGTCTTCGAAGTCCTTACGGGCAAAGTAATTTGCCAGTCCATATGATGTCCCGAGATGACTAACAACGAGGCTGGGTATGAGGCCGTGATTGCAGGTATGAAGTTAGCACTCAAGTACTGATCTCGGCGACTCATCCTCCACTACGACTCTAAACTCGTTATAAATCAAGTCACCGGGACTTTCAAAATTAAAGAACAAAGACTGCAGAACTATCAATCAAAGATCCATAAGCTGATGCTAGAATTCGATGAATGCCGCCTCGAGCAGATCCCTAGGGCACAAAACATTAAAGCAGATGGTCTAGCCAAACTAGCCGCAACCATCAAGAATATCAACAAAGAAAACGTGGTCACCCTCCTCCTTTCAGCCATAGATCACGTCGATGTATTCTCCTATAACTTAACCTGGGACTAGCACAACCGCCTTGTATCCTATCTACAGGACGGAACACTCCCGCAAGATAAAAAAGAAGCCAAGAAACTCTGAGTGCAGGCTGCCCGATACAGCCTGGTAAATCATGACATCAATAAAAGAAAATTTGGCGGCCCCCTCGCTAAATGCCTCAGACCGCACCAAACAAGACAAGTACTGGAAGAGGTGCACGAGGGTTATTGCGGAGCCTATACTGGGAACCGCACCCTTGTTCGATGCCACATCTGCTCCGGCTACTACTAGCCTACTATGAAAAGAGAAGCAGCTGATTATGTCCGGAGATGCGAGCAGTGCCAAAAATACGCCACCATGATACATCAAGCGGGAGAACTCCTCCATTCAGTCACTTAGCCATGGCCCTTCATGAAATGGGGGATGGACATAATTGTCCCTCTGCCAGCTGGACGAGTAAATGTACGCTTCCTTTTAGTTTTAACAAACTATTTCTCTAAATAGGAGGAAGCAGGTGCGTACACCCAAATACGCAAACAGGAGGTCATCGCTTTTATATGGAAAAATGTTATATGCCGTTTTGACATCCTTAAAGAAATCAGTTATGACAATGGGCCTCAGTTCGTCGGAAAGAAAATGACCGAGTTCTTCGAAAAATGGCACATCAAGCGGATACTTTCCACCCCGTATCACCCTCAACGGCCAAGCCGAGTCTTCCAACAAGGTAATATTAAACATACTGAAAAAGAAGCTCGAGGAAGCTAAAGGGCTATGGCCCGAATTGCTACCCGAAGTACTATGTGCATACCGAACTACGCCAAAGTCCATCATGGAAGAAATGCCATACTCATTGGTCTATGGATCCAATACAGTCATACCCATCGAGGTCGAGGAACCAAGCCTGAGATACTCACATGTTAGTAGGGCGGATAACGACGAATGTAGGTTGCAAGATCTAGATGAAGTTGAAGAGCGAAGAGACATGGCCCATATAAGAATGGTAGCCCAGAAATAGCAAGTAGAGAGATACTACAACAAAAAGGCCAAAGTAAGATCACTCAAAGTCGGCGACTACATCCTTAAGGCCAAAACACTAGCATCAAAAGACCCAAATGAGGGAAAGTTGGGAACCAACTAGGATGGACCGTACAAAATCATAGAGGCCGCAAACAAAGGAGCATTCCAACTAGATACAATGGAGGAAAAACTACTCCAAAACAACTGGAACGTCACCCACCTCAAGTACTTCCACTTCTGAAAGGTGTCTCCTGAGTCATACTCTTTTTCCCTCACCTGAGTTTTGTCCCAATTGGGTTTTCTCGGGGAGGTTTTTAACAAGGCAACGAAGGAGATACCCTATAGATCAAAATGCAGTTCATCACCTCGGCCAACCGACACGGTATCTAGGCCGAAGTAATGAAGAGACTACACTATTCGATCTCCATTGTATATATAGAAATCTCCATTGTATAAACAAAAATCTCCATTATATGAATGAAAGTGTCGATCTCCATTGTATAAATAGAAATCTCCATTATATGAACAGAAGTCGAACCTCCATCAAATGAACATCCTAACGGCCAAGGCCATCGACATCAGTTCGACCTCGTTCGAACCACGACGGATACTACTTTGATAGTCAAAGCAACATCCTAACGGCCTTCGTTTGAACCACGACGGATACTACTTCGATGACAGTCGAAGTAACATCCTAATGGCTAAGGCCATCGACATTAGTTCGACCTCGTTCGAACCACGACGGATACTACTTCGACGATAGTAGAAGCAACATCCTAATGGCCAAGGCCATCGATATCAGTTCGACCTCATTCGAACCACGACGGATAATATTTCGATGACAGTCGAAGCAACATCCTAACGGCAAAGGCCATCGACATCAGTTCGACCTCGTTCGAACCACGACAGATACTACTTCGATGACAGTCGAAGCAACATCCTTACGGCCAAGGCCATAGACATCAGTTCGACATCGTTCGAACCACGACGGACACTACTTCGATGATAGTCGAAGCAAAATCCTAATGGCCAAGACCATCGACATCAGTTCGAACTCGTTCGAACCACGACGGATACTACTTCAACGACAGTCGAAGCAACATCCTAATGGCCAAGTCCATCGACATCAGTTCGACCTCGTTCGAACGATGACAGATACTACTTCGATGACAGTCGAAGCAATATCCTAATGGCCAAGGCCATTGATATCAGTTCGACCTCATTCGAACCACGACAGATACTACTTCGATGACAGTCAAAACAACATCCTAACAACCAAGGCCTTCGACATCAGTTCGACCTCATTTGAACCACAACGGATACTACTTCGATGATAGTCGAAGCAATATCCTAACTGCCAAGGCCATCGACATCAATTAGATCTTGTTCAAACCATGACAGATACTACTTTGACGATAGTCAAAGCAACATCCTAACAGACGAGGACACCGACATCAGTTCGATCTCGTTCGAACCACGACAAAATCTTCTAACAGCAATAAAAGCAATCTCTGCGAAGACTACGTATTATTAAAAAAAACCCCAAAAAGGGAGAAGCAAAAAACAGACGAAGCGACAAAAACATAAATTTATATTACAACAAAAATCATTTATATTCATCCATACGGACGGATCTTTGTACATCCTACAGCCAAAGAAGATACGGAAATAAAAATAGACAAACTTAAACTAACTACCACCCCTGTGGGATAAGCATCTTCATACCATGAATCTGAGTCAAGGTGATTGACATCCTCAGAAGTAGCACCCTCCCCATCAGGAGAGTCGGGGTAATACCTACATGATTCACGAGCCGTGGGTGCTTCATTTTGCACGGCATGAACCTCCACCTCCGTCGCCCGGGCCTCTACGTGTACGGCTCTGTATATATCAAGTCGAGCCTCCGCATAGACCCACACCTCATAGGCACTACGAGGTAGGCCCCGACCAGATGGGGGACGAGATGAAGAGGGCCGAGAATGGCGATCCGCTTCCTCTGACCTCGATGGGGCGACCTGCCTCTATAACGCGGTCAATTTGTCGGCGTTAGCACTTAGCTCGTCCTTAAGTTTGTCAATTTCTGCCATTTTAGCACCAAGCTCGGCGTTTAAACTAGCTACCTTCTGCTGCAAGTCGGCATTCTCCGCAGCCACCCCTCGATTCAATTCGAGTTCATCCTCCTTCGCCCTAAGGAGAGCCTCCAACTCACTAGTACGAGCGACGACCCTTACTAGCTCCCCATCCGTCTCCTCCAGCTCTGCCCCCTACGTTCCAACTAGGCCTCCCTCTGCTTAGGTCCTTCGCGGAACACTTGGAACTCAGGGTCCTATTGATAGAGGTTAGCCACCACTTGGTTATTAGCGTGGCATTTTCGATACTTCATCAACATCTTCTTATAGAGGTCCGTCCTCTTCCGCTCACGACGGTCTCTCTCCACCTCCAGGACAAGGGTCTGTGAAGAAAAAATAAAAGTAAGCGTATTTCCATGTCCATCCTACAATAAGCAAAAAAGAGGTGAGGTGAAGAAACCTACCTATAAGACCATGTCGTTGACCTTCCGAGATAACTCCATATCATTAATCATCCTGAGCATCTCACTCTCAGGGGCAGCGCATAAAAGGGTAAGTGCTGATGCGACCTGCTCACTATTCAGCAGCAAGTTGCAATCTCTAAGGATTGTGATATGATGGTCAGACCCATCCATCGCCGCCTCCACATAGGTATGACAACCCAAAAATTCATTTACTTCCTCAGGGGCAACATCGGAACCTAACTCATTAGCTTCCACGTCAGGCCCTTCGACGTTAGTTAACGAACCCCCCTCAGCAGGGTGCACCGAACTGACCCTTGGGCTGACTCTCTCCTCACGTTCCGGCCTCCCCGATCAGATAGCGTCAGCCATAAACGTGGGCGCCGAGGCCGCCCGAGTTGCTCCACTGTCGTCAACCTCAATAGCCACCCCCTTCCCCATCTCCAGTCTTCTCATTTTTCTTTCTGACGACTCTTTACCATAAGAAGATTCGTCAACGGGTTGCGGGGCCGATGCCAACAAGGTCAACTCCCCCATAGCCGCAACCGTGGACGTGGCTCCGTGATAGGATGTAAGAGAACGACCCCCTCGGACAGACTTGCACAAACTATCTCGAGCGTCCGAGGTGGTAGTAGGTCGCATGAAAGCAGGGACCGGTGCCCTCTTTATCAAAGCACCTCGACCGATTACCACAAAATTACAGTTAAGCAAGGTCGTCTAACCAACGAAACAAAATTAGAAGTTTACCTGAAGAAACTTGAGGGTCGTGATGTTGCATGAAGGCAGGCCAAGTTCGGGTCTCCTCCGCGTGAGGTAGTAGGCCAGCGACCCAGTTCCTAAGACCGACAACGGGCTGGGCGGATGATCCATGGCTACTATACAAAAATTAGAACTGCAATAATTGCATGCAACAGAGAACTTAATGAACTACAACACTTACGTGTCTTGTTCCATCTCTCTAAAAATCCGATGGGGTTAGAAACCACGTGCTCAGTCCTGACAAAGAAATACTTGTGCCAGAATTTACGGCTCGCCCGGTCGTCGGTCCCGACCACCAATCCCTTTGTACCACGGATTCTCAAATGCACCATGGTCCCTCTAAGGAAGCCGGTTGTAAACAAGTACAAGAGATGATGAACAAAGACGTCACATTCGACCAACATCACGTATTTGGTCAATAGCAGAAGCACTTTAAGTGTGTATGGTGTAAGCTGGGCTGGGCAGATGCGGTAGAATCTGCAGAACTCTTCCGCCAAGGAAAAAAGAGGAAGGTCATAGCCTATCAAAAAGGGGTATTCATAGAAGGCACAATAGCCTGGCTTGTAAACATTAACGTGGTCACCCCCTACCAGGATCATATCTACGTAGGCTGGAATACCATATTTTGCGCGAAGTTAAGCCAAGTGATTCTGTCCCGTCTCAGAACGCACTTGAGCCGGAACCGTGGGGAAATCCTTATTGAAATCACACTGAAGAGAATAATACCTCGGTAACAATGCCTCCACCGTAGGAGGACTGACATCCTCTTCCACCTCCACCTCTCCACCATCGGAGGAGGGTGGCGCATTCGACGGAGAAACCTTAGGAACCCTTTCGTTGGCACAGCGAGATTTAGGCATAATTTTGTTCAGAAAAAGTCACAGAAAATGAAATAAAGAAGAAGAAAACCCCCCGATCAAGAACGAAAGCGTAGGAATATGAAAATCGAAAGTGGATGGTTAAGAAATTCTCAGGAATGTCCAAAGTTCTTTAGCGAAATTGGACCCTTCCCCTATTTATAGGGTTGGGTAGCGCCAGAATCGAGGTGGCAGACTCCAAATCAACGCGAGAAACCAAGCATCAGAGCGTCAGTTATTCTGCCTCGAGAATACGCATAATGATGATGCATGCGAACGCTGACATCACTCAGGTAAGAGTGTTTTACTTCAACGTTCTGACAGATATGATTACTGTCTTCCACCGATTACGTCGTAACATTTCAACAAGTCAAACTCTCCTCGATGGACGCGTTGATTCCGCCCATCGAGAACGCATCTCGTTGCGACCCCGGCGAGCAGAGTACTAACTGTATGGGATCGAATTTGATCAATCACGTCCCAAAGTCAACACGACCAACCACTGAACATCTATGAATCGATACCGGGGGACGACCTAGGGTTAAACGACCTAGCGTTATCATCGGCTCTGTTGTAGAATGTATTCTGATTTTATCCTTCCAATAACTAAGCCCGGGATTCCCCCCATTATATAAAGAGGATCCAAGCCTTGTAATAGGCAAATGATTTTTAATATACAAATTCATTCTCTCTATCTCATCTCTATCTCTTTATTATTCTCTCTCCCTCTCTCCTTTATTATTACTATTATTCCAATTATTGAAGTGATCCTAGGGTTTATTATTTTCGATTACGATTTACCCCTTCTTCTCTTTTGGTTGATTTGCTTAGAAAGAGTTTAATATCTTTTGAGTCAAACTGTATATTCTAGATTACAGCAATATTACCTACTTTCTTTTGTTTTAATTAATTGATTAATTTATTTATTTTTATTTATCTAGTCTCATTTTCATATTTTAAATTATGTCAAACAAACATTGCGATAACTAACGAAATTCTTTGAATCACTAAAATGACAGTATACTTCATGGGATTTGTTTTTTCAATTTTGTTAGTCACACATTATTGTGTATCAATTAATAAGATTAACCCATGTTTAATATTTTTGTCACTACCCTTATTGTCGCTACCAGCGGTTGCTTGGCCTCATTTGTTTGCACTTAATTAAAGTCTGAATCTAAATTATTTAGATCTCAAACATTAAGTGCGTTTGTTTTTAAAGTTTGAATCTTAATTATTCAGATCTTAATCATTAAGTGTGTTTATTTTTTTACTTCACAACCACTTAATGGGTCTGAATAGGTCTGTATGATTAAGATCTATAACAAAGACTTAATTTCATTAAGATGCTATCACATATTCATTATGAGTTGCCGCTGCGTCCACCGCCTACCATTATCAACTACCACCATGCCACTACCACCCCCCACCACCACTACTACCTCCACCACCACTACGCTTCCATAATCCTCATTCCTCAATCATAGCTGCCAACATTATCGACCATCACCACCCACTATCCCCACCACTCCGACCACCATATAGCATTCTCATCCACCTCAACTACCATAATTGACCACTCCATCACCATCAACAACCACATCCGGAACTGCCCATCATTATAACCTACCACCACCAACCCACCACATTCCTCAGTCACAACGACTACCAACACCCGTCATTATTAACTATAACCACCATCCTCAATCATAATTGTCACCACTCCCAATCACTACTAATACTAGCACGAACCACCATCATCAACCAAAACTACCCCAAACCACCGCCTCTAGTCGGCATCCACCCGTTAGCCATCACCACCAACAACCATCATATTTTAAAAAACTATATATTTTATTGATAGAATATTGGATTAGTTAGTATTTTATTTGAATTTTATTTTTATTAATTTTCAAATAAAGATAAATTTTATACATTCACATATTAAAAATAAAACAGTCTTAATTATTTCTATTCAGATCTTAATACACATATTAATATATTTAGATATGTATTCAGTTTCAGATATCTTAATCTTGATACACATCTCAATATTCAAATATGTATTCAGATTCAGACGTCTTAATCTTAATAAAAACAAATGAGGCCTAATCTCGACTATGACATAGAATGCCATATATTTCCTTGAGCCAGCCAGCCGTGCAATAGCTAATTAATTGGACTCCTTAATTTCTACCAACATTTGCTCACAATTACCAAAATTTCCCCACAGAATGACCAGCGAAACTTAGAAGTTCTCACTCAAAGTTGGACACAGCAAGGAGTACTTTCTAAAAATTTTCAACACGGTTCAAATATAAAAGACTAGGAATAACTCGAGAGTTTTAAGTTTTATTAGTTGGTTAGTGTAACACAACAAGTAAATTAAATGTCAAATGCATGTAGTCGTCTACATTGACAATAAATTGGTAACTAATATGAAAAAAACGCGAGTTATTAACTTGTTGGATTATATGACATGATAATTTCTAAAGAAAGAATGCAGGATTCAAGTCCCTCTCAAATTACCACCATTTGGAAACAAAATCATCAAATTATAATAAGGATTTAAATTATATACATACCGTATGAAAATATTTTCCAATATTAGACATAGAGTTTACTTATAATTATGTTATATATAATTTAAAACTTAAAATCTCTTAAGTTGACATTTAACTTACCCCTCTCTCTGCGCTTCCCTCCCCCGGGTCACAACCCAGCCCCATGTTAATACCCAATTTTTCCCTATCTATTTTTTACATGCAAATACTTTCAAAATAGCATATATAAGTATGCCCAAGTGTTTTACTAGTTTTCCTAATTTTTTAAAGGATTTTTTAAATCAATTTATTGCCCATTTTAGCAGTACAATAACCAATAATTATTTCTAAAATTATTATTTTGGTGAATAACTTATTTTATTCTCATACTTATGCCCAAAATATAGCTAGGGTAATTTTTATATATTTTTACAAATTTATTTGGTATTTTAAAAGCTAAATTGCATATAATTGCAATTTTAGCCTATTTTCAAAATTAATAGTATTTTATAATTATAAAATTATTTCCAATATTTCAAAATTAATATTTGTGTATTATTAACAGACTCAGTACTTTTACTTTGTTTTCGAAATCGTTTTTTACTATTTTTATAAATTAAAAAGGGAAAAGTGGCTATTTAAAAGATAACCTTATTTTATTTCAATTATAGCCAAAATCAGCCACCCCCAATAATCCAATCTTAGTCTCGAACCGGACAATGCCAAATTCTAATATGACCCGGCCCCGACCCAACCAATTAACCCGCTCGGCCTTTTCTTTTAATCCAGGCCGCTGATCATTTTAATCAATGACCACGATCATTCCTTGCCTTTTTAATCCGCCCACACCCCTAACCCTAACTCATTCTCTTCTATCAACCGCCTCTGAAATCCCTCTCCTCTCAAATTCTCTCGAACTCTCTCGAAAACCTAGCCTTTCTCACTATCTTCAACCTCAAGCTCACCGGAATCCATGGCCTCTTAGGCCATAGATGGCCCAAACTCATCTCCCTTTGCTCGTAAACATTTGATATTCGAAGGATCAAGGTCTGACCTCGAGGGTGTCCATTCAGATTTTCACCGATCCAAAGTTTTATGGCCCTCTCCATCCTTGCTCCGGCGTATCCAAGCATTATGAGTCTATCTCTGACTTCTCCGACTCAGATCGGACCTTTTCAAAGCCTTTCTCATTTTAGGGTTCTTCTAGAACCCTAGCTATTCGAGGTTTTCTCTTATTTTTTTCTTAGATCTATTATGTATTTATGCTCTACTTGAGTTTTTACACAATTTCCCCAATTTTCTTTCAAAATTATCCTTTAAAAATCACTTCTCTTCGATTTAGGGTTTTCTGAAAGGTTCGAAATGTTTCTCTGACTTTTCTTTTTCTTTTCTTTGTGTGTATTTGTCTATACTATGTTCTTATATTTTCTTTTCTACCACGCATGTTCTTCTACTGTGTTCTTATGTTTTCCTTTATCACTCATGTTCTTCTATGGTGCTCCGTTCTTTCCTCTATAGTGTTTTTATACTATGCTCTCATATGTTGATCTCATTGTGTTTTCCTATATATTCTTGTGCTATACTGCTCCAGTGTTCTTCTACTATATTTCTCTACCATGTTCTTATGTGTTTACTATTTCACTTCTACTTTACCTCATTTTAAGACCCGTTTAAGCATGTTTTCCCCTACTGTTTCTTCTACTCTCATTATGTTTCGAACTTTATATTGTATTTGCTTGTCTTCTCATGAGAATTCTGAAAAGAAATCTCTGAGCTTGTTGCCTCCTCATCCCTATGCTTGACTCGAGTTGGAAAACCTAAAATTTGGGGGTTCTACCGAGGTTTGGTCATGTGTTTGAACTAGGGTTCTATTTTGGAACCCTTGACTCTTTCAAATTCATTATGAGTATATGAACTAAGTTTGAATTTTTTTGTTTACGACTCTAAACTTTTGATTATTTTACACTAAACTCTTCTAATGAATAGCATGACAAAATTCTTCGTGTTTAAGCGTGGTTATATGTTTTTATATGTGTGATGAATTGTTTCTTTCGAAAAGGTTTTCCAACTTATGATTGATTCAGAATCCTTTTTTTAGGTTAGATTGATTGTTATTGATTTTCCTTAAGTAAAACCTTTCTTCACTTTTTCTGACTGGATTCATTTAGACCTTGTGATTTACTAGCTGGTAATTGATTTCCTTTCCTTATTTGCACAAACTGTGTGTTGTCAAGACCTTTTTCCTTAAATATACCTTTATGTATTTACCCCTATTATACTACCTTACACAAAGTGTTTGATTAATTTAGTTCCTTAATTAGTTTTACCATTCGAAATCTGAATCCCGGAGTTAAAGGGAAAACTTGTGTAATTGATTCGCAACTGATTTTCCAAACTATTCTCCTACCTTATTATGCTTTCCTTCTACACTATAAATACATGACCTTCTCTAACACATTACACACGGTTAATACGATCAGACGACTTTCAATTCAATATTTTTACACACATTACATACTTGAGACACTTACAATCTCATAGTCCTCATCTAAAATCATAGTGTTCCGATTACTTGCTTGCACTTTGGCTTTACAAGACTACTGCTTCCTTTTCTTGTTTCCTTGAAACTGGTATGTTCTAGTTTTGGTTTTAGCCTCATCCCAATGTGTTTAATTACAGCATTAACACCCATGTTTGCTTTGCTGTCTACATTCAATGTTATTTAGCATGATTATTTCTTTGCATCTGTCTCTGCTGTGAATCCTTGCACCCCTATTCCCCTCTATGTGCTTTGTGTTGAAGTTCAGGTTATGGCAACATGCAAGTTGTTGCTCATGTTTGGACTTGATCCCTTAGGGGATCCTAACTCTCAAACAATGTGGCCTAACGGGCTGGTTGGGGTGTGCCAGCACTTCCAATTGCTATGTATGACCACTAGCATGCCCTTGCTTTTTTCCCAGAATCCTCTCTCTGCACTTACACTCTCTCTTAGCTTCTAAGTTCTGCCCCCCTCCTGTGAGCCATGCTTTGGGACCTTAAGTTCCCTCTGAACTTGGACACTTGAGGGCTGGCCCTTCTACACTGCACTGTGATTCAATTCTGCAATATATTTGGGTGTGAGCCCTGCCTGGAGTCCATTTGAGACTCTTAGGGAACCCTAACACATCCCAAATAATAGAAAGGCTTTGGCATCTGATCTTTGGAGATTGGTTTACTTCATGCTTTAGACAAGAAGTCTGAATCAGGCTCTCCTTGGTTGTAATTTTTTTTCTCTAATGTAATTTTACCTTTTCTTATTCATTCTGGGTTGTAATAGCTTGTAATAACTATTGGGGCTGTTAGTGAAAAGGGGAGGGTCAATCATACATGCAAAGAGGTAGATATCATGTTCATAGGGAATATTTACGCTTCTACACTCATGTATCTTGTTTTCAGCTTTCACTTCTGCATTTCTATAGAGACTGTGCCTATAGGTTTCTGCACTTTTGCATCTCATATAGAGACCATGTCTATAGGTTTCTGCACTTCTGCATTTTTTATAGAGACCATGTCTATAGGTTTCTGCACTTTCATCTCATATAAAGACCATGTCTATAGGTTTCTATACTTCGGCATTATATAAAGACCATGTCTGTAGCTTATTTCTGAAATGTTGCATATCATATAGATAATATGCCTATAGGACTTCCTGAATTTTGCATCTGCATCTGTCACTAGGCAAACCTGTTTATAGGTGTAAATAACTAACATCATTTTAGATGCCATGCCTATAGAACTTCTGCACTCTTGTTTCGATTGTAAAAAATATTTTAAAATCAGTAACGCCTAGAAAGCATGCCTATAGGAACTATCAACTAAATCTGAGTCGTCCATTCGCTTATAAGTCTAAAATTAGTATTAATATTAATGACTGTAGAATTTATATTCTTGTAATTGACAATTTATTTCCCTTAATCAGTATACTCTTTTTCTGAAACTAATAGATATCATGCCTATAGGGTTTCGTTTAACACTTAGGCAAGCCATAAGTTAAGTTGTAAATTGAATCAGATTCTATTAACTACAACTAGCAGACAGGCCTGATTTTGGGCTTCTTATCTGAAATATGTAATAGATCAGTCTGCCACAACTCTTAAGTTTAATCAGACCTTAATCAGTACGTGTAAGGCATGCTAAAAACTATATGCTTTTCTTTGTTTTAAGGAGGTTTATTTGAGCCTTTCTATCTGTTATGTGCTTCTCCCCCATATTTGTTATATATGTGTTTTGATTGTCGCCCTTAGAATTTTGTCCTTTGAAACTATAAAACCTCACACCCCCTACCTTTAGGATTAGTAGTCCCAAATACCTCTGGGACTAATAAGATGGGGGCGGGTAATAGCATGCAATAAGTAAAATGAGACCATTCCGCATTTAATACCTTAATGGGGTGGGAAAAGGTAGATATGGATATGATGACCACGCGATAAAACCACGTGTATAAACGATTACCGGGTGTTGTGTGGGGTTATCCATATTATTTATAAACCTAGGACCCCCCTCCCTTTACTTGTTTATTTTATTCAGAATTTCAAAACTGCTTTTTTCTCAAATTTCAGCTTCTTTAACTACTTTTAATTCAATTACTTGCAGCAATTATGTGAAAAAATTTCTCCTTTTTACTTGTTTATTCTGAATTTTAAAATTGCTTTCTTCTCAAATTTCAGCTTCTTTAACCTCGTTTTAACTTCAAATTACTTGAAACAATTATGTGAAAACCCTCCTCATATAACTCTTACATGTCCACTTCTTGTTTGCACTCAAAGTCACAATTAAATCTTGAGGGGTGCCTAATATCTTCCCCTCAAGATAATTTCAAGCCCTTACCTAATCTCTGATTTTCTAAATCAAAGTTCTTCTTAGTGTCCTAATGCACTTAATCATTAGGTGGCGACTCTTTAATTCAAACCCAATTCCCAAAAGGAAACGAGTTGTCCTCCCAAATGTCATAAACCCGATTTCGCGAGAAAAAGGGAGCATTGACAGCGTGGCGACTCTGCTGGCGATTTCTTTAAGGCTTTTACCATTTCATGCTATTTGAGAATTTATGCTTCTTTATATATCTTTATTTTTTTAAATGCCTTTAAATATTTTTTCCTCTTCTACCTCGAAACTGACTTGGCTCTTTATTTCTTTTCCTTATTTCTCTTAATGTTTTCCTTTATTGCTTTTCTTTAATACTGTTGTAAATTATGAGAAACGGTTGTAATTATTACTTTATGAACGTGCAAATACGTGACAACTTTTTTTAATTATTGCAACTGCATATTCAACATCATATTCCACTCATGCCAAACAAAATACCATAGCAACACTTATAATGAGTGGTTGCGCTTTTCCGATATTATCACCCCCTAAATCCGATAAAGGCATATTTGTGGTAAAACCAGTCGATTAATGGTGTAGTCGACGGTTCCGCGTCTTTCCCTCTTGAGTTGTCCGCTCTAGGGTACTAGTCTAAAACCCCATAGAAACCTTTTCTCTTTAAATTATGCATGTATCATGGTCAAAACTAGCCGAGTCAGTTATGTTGTCTGCATAATTACTCTTTAAGATAGCCTTGTCCAAAGTCCATCGGGTTTTCCGAAAATCCAAACGGACGCTACCACATTTTGTGCATTTATTTGGAGAACTAAATGCTTTTTATGCCAATTATTGGTATTTAATAGTCAAGTCTGGTGGGGGTAAAGGGCCTAACACTTTTTTCTTACAGAAATATGAGGCACGAAGTCCCCAGATTCCGCATGGTCACCAACATCCACCCCAAATTGCTAAGCTGGTGGGAGGATCTTCATTCCAGTGATCAGGCTCTTGTCAAAAAATATCTAGGGAATCTACCTTCTCTCCTGGAAATTCAACCCAACAACAAAATCATAGAAGCTGCCATTCTATTCAAGGATTGTGATAGGTCTGTGTTCCGCTTCGAAGACATTGAGATGACACCCTTGCTTGAGGAAATAGGAGGATTGGCTGGAATACTGTGGGAAACTCCGGGTTTGTTAATGCCAGAAAACTGCAAGGGTAGAGGTTTTCTCAAAATGATGGGTCTAGAGAAGAATCTAGAGTTGACATGTTTGAAGGAGTCGTACATTCCCTTTGACTACTTGTATGAAAGGTACGGTCACAACAAATCTTACCGTACTTATCCTGATGAGTTCGCCCTTACATCATTGGGGCATATCCACCGAAGGGTCTTTGTCTTCATGTTCTGTTTCTTGGGAATGATAGTGTTTCCAATGAAGAAAGCAAGAATCCATACCAGGCTAGCTATGGTCACCAAAACTCTAATGGAAAGAATTGATGGACAACCATTCAGTCTTGTGCCAATTATCATTGCAGAAATATGCTGAGCCCTAGAAAGGTGTCAACAGGGAGCCAAACATTTCGAGGTTTGTAATTTGCTACTTCAACTTTGGCTCATGGAATATCTCCAAAAGGGTGATTACCGACAGGAAATCCATCGTAGGGACTGGGATGATCATATCGCCTTTCATCATCCAAAGCGAATGAATTACATGCCCAACATGTTCGCCTAACCGTAGAATTCTAGAGATTGGGTTGAACTCTTTGATAATCTGACTGAGGACCGAGTGCCATAGATGTTCGAGTAATTCCCTACTGAAGAATTGATCGTTCGATCCAGGGATGCGGCAATTTTGATACTGATCGGTTTGAGGGGAACCTACCCTTATGTCCCCCTTTGAGTTGTGAGACAGGCTGGCAGGAAGCAGGTTATACCAAGGTTCGACAAAATTAGTCACTTCCGGGCTGATTTCCAGAATGACGATAGTCTGTACAGGTGCCAGGCTCAGCATATGTGGCACTGCAAAATTATCTTGGGAAAGGACACCATCGAACCAGACAGATACCATGCTGGTTGTACCCCACACTCTTCATGCCGGCTGGAGGACAATCACAATGGTTAAGGTCAACTCGGGTTTATTCGAGGTCACATGATTATCAATGAAAAGGCTGAAGCACAGTTCAAGTATAACCAAATGCGCAAGAGAATTCAGGAATATGAAAATGAGCACCGCAAAATACAAGAAGATAATAAAAACTAATTGAAAAATGGATGGATATGGATGTCAGTGCCAACAAACGACCGGTCTGTTTAGAGTGAGGTATAGTGGAACTAGAAAGGAAGTTTCTAAAGAGGGTCGAAGATTATCGAACTACTGAAGGAAATGAAGGTGGACATCTGTCCAGAGCTTACTTGCTACTAGGACTGTGCGAGCTGGGAGAACTGTTCGAGGGATCCAACAATGCCGAGTCTGGGGAAGGTTCTTTTGGGACCAAGTAGATAGGAATTTCCATTTTTCACTTTTTAAGATGTAATAAGGCCCATGGCTATTAGTGACTTTTAATTATCATTTAGTGTCGATTTGGTATTCGTCTACCTTTTTTATCAATAAAATGAGGCATTTAGCGTTCTAAGTTCTCCAAATTAACTTGTCGCTAGGCCTACCTCGGGCACAACGAGGTCCCAAAAAATTAGGACGCGTTTTATATTCCCTGCACTATGTGCTTAAATTTTGCAAAATTTTTTCTTCCTTATGATCCTTACTGACTTATCACCTTTTTGTTTTTACTTTTCATTTATTCCGCCTCCCCAAAGGTTAGTTCGTGAACTCTGGCAACATCAGCATTTTTACAAGATCCAGGGGCCCTTGACCTACTCCTCCTCCCAGTCCTGTCAGGCACAAAAGCAAAAGAATAGTGGAAGATTCGAACAACTCAGCTGAACGGGTAGAGGTCACTCGTGGTGCTCTGGTCTCCAAGGAAAATACCTCTCAACTAGAACAAAAACTATTGAAGTTCCAAGAAGAACTTGATCAAGTCCAGAATTTGGCGAGTCTGTCATTTTCCCTCACCACTCCAGAAGTTACTTTCCCAAATAACCAGAATCCCATACCTCCACAAAATATCCCAAAGCAACCCGCTCCTTACCACTACTGCAATACTTGGCACACTTCCAACAATACTCCACTACTCATCCCGAGACCTTTGAACTCCACAAATGACCACTGCCACACCCAACATAACACCCCCATCTACATGGAGGCTGTGCCACACTTCGCCTAGCCCATCTCAAGCACACCCCAGTCCAATGATAAGGACTCTCTAATAAGAAACTTGGCCGAAGAGCTTAAAAGGTTGACCACCAGAATTCAAGGCATTGAAGGAAGTAAGGGAATTGAGGGGCTAAACTATGAAGATCTATGCATACAGCCCGATGTCAAAATACCCGAGGGGTACAAGCCTCCCAAGTTAGAAATGTTTGATGGTACAGGGGATCCTAGGGTTCACCTGAGAACATACTACGACAAGCTGATCAGAGTAGGAAGAGACGAGAAAATTCGCATGAAGCTTTTCAAGAGGAGCCTGAAAGGAGATTCTCTGTCTTGGTACATTAGCCAAGACCCAAAGAAGTGGTCGAACTGGGTAAGTATGGTGTCCGACTTCATGGATAGATTTAGGTTCAATACGAAAAAATGCACCAGATGTGTTTTACATTCTGAATTTAAAGAAGAAACCCACAAAAACATTCCGCGAGTATGCCACTCGTTGGAGATCAGAGGCTGCTAAGGTCCGACCTGCTTTAGAGGAAGAACAAATGAACAAGTTTTTCGTCCGGGCTCAGGACCCGCAACACTATGAAAGACTGATACTGATCAAGAATCATAAATTTTCTAACATCATCAAGCTAGGAGAGAGGATCGAGGAAGGTATCAAGAGCGGTATGGTTACGAACTTTGAAGCCTTGCAAGCTACCAATAAGGCTCTATAGTCTGGTGGTGCGTCTAAGAAAAGGGACGTAGGTGCCGTAATGGTTGCACAGAGAACCAAATCACCTATCAAATACCAATTTTATCCAATGCCTCCACTTACGTATCAGCCCACTCCAAATTACCAAATACCCACACCTTCCTACCAAACTCTACCGCCTACTTATCAATCAGCTCCTCCTCCTACATACCAACCTGCTTCACCCAGATATATTCCCAGCTCGCACACGTCTACCAAGATTACAACACTCAACAATCCCACTATCAAAACTTCCCTAGACCCCGACTAAATTTCGATCGCAGTCCTTCGAAACAGTATACTGCCATTGCCGAACCAATTAACCAGTTGTCGAAAGGCTCAAAGTTGTTGGTTATGTCACCCACATCCCTGCTATAACCCCTGAAAACCCTTCCCAATGGGTCAATCCAAATAAATCCTCTGCATACCATTCCGGCATGAAAGAACATACCATTGATGAATGCCGCTCCCTGAAAGATAAGATCCAGGCTTTGATTGACAACAAGATCATTGTGGCAAAGGAGCCTGCTCGAATGTCCACAATAACCCTCTATCAGACCATAAGGGTGGAGGTGTTTGCATGATTGAAATAAAGGATGATTGGGATCCCAAGGGATCAATCGGTTTGATCGCAGAAGGTGACGATCCAAATAAACCAACAGTCACCCTTAATCCGATTATAGTCCAGATTCAGCCTTCTGGAGACGATGAGGTGAACATGTCCATACCACTTGAGTTTGAAACACCAACCTCTGCAAAGATGCCAATACCAATTGAGGTCGAGTTTGGGTCCCCAAAGGCACCTGTACCATTTGAAGTTGCTATATTACCTCCCAAAGCAAGAGTGCCCATTCTGATAGCAATGAAAGCCGTAACACCATTCCACACAAAATCCGTACCATGGGATTACACAGCCGAGGCAAGAAGGAAAGGGAAAGCCAAATTCGGGGAAGCAGTTGTGGCACAGGGTATGACAAGAACCGATAGAGTTTATACCCCAGAACACTTGGCCAAGTCGAGTAAGCAAACCTCTGGCCGACAAGCCATCACTGGAACTGGGCCTGATGATCTTTGGAAAAAGAAACAAGCGAAGGAATATTTAGTCACTGATCAGTTGAACAAAACACCAGTGCAGATTTCTATCCTTGCATTACTATAGAGTTCTGATGCACATAAGGATGCCTTGCTAAGAGTGCTGAGTGAGGCGTATGTACCAAGAAAAATCACTGGAGGAGAAATGGCAAACATGGTAGGCTAGATATTGGAAAGTCACAAGATCACTTTTCATGAAGATGAGCTGCCACCGAAGGGATTGAGTCACAACAAGGCGTTGCACATCACCGTGCAGTGCGAAGATTATTTTATCACCAGAATCTTGGTCGATGGGGGGTCCAGTATCAACATCTGTCCATTGGTAACACTCAGGACATTGGGAAAGGGGTTGCATGAAATTAAGGACGGGGCCATCAACGTTAAAGCCTTCGACGGTTCTCAAAGGTCCACTATTAGGGAGATTAGCTTATGTTTGCAAATGGGGCCTACTAGGTTTGATGTTGACTTTCAAGTGATAGACATGGGGCATCTTACAATTTATTGTTGGGGCGACCATGGATTCACACCGCTGAGGCCGTGGCATCAACACTACATCAGGCAGTGAAGTTTGACTGGAATCACCAAGAGGTGATCATTTACGGTGACGATAGCAATCCCATATACAGTCTCCAAACCATCCCAGCGATCGAAGGAACAAGAAAGATAGGCAAAAAAACTTACCACCACATCAAACGAGCCAATGTCGTCGATAAGGATAAGTGGTGGGATAGAAAAATTGAAAGTATATTGAACTGGAGTGGGTATGAACCTGGCAAAGGACTTGGCAAGAATCTCCAAGGAATCACTAATCCTATCAAACTGAAGAAACATGGTACCACCTTTGGTCTAGGATATGAGTACACCTGGAAAGAATTCAACGAATGGTCGCCACCCTGGCACGGTCCCTACTATACATTGGAGCAGCCAATACCCCGTTTGGAGCAGACCTTCCAACCGGCCGAGTTCATCTATGGGTCAGAAGAAGAAGAAACCCTAGCAGCAATGAGGAATTTGTTCCTAAAAGATGACGATATAGATTGTTGTGTCAATCTCGAGGAGGAGGGGGAGGAAGGCCCTTCCATACAGGAGGTGAGCAAAGGAGCATGCCTCAATAACTGGACCGTCAGAACTACCAAAGCCCGACGTGCCTCGAGATAGCAAGGCTGAACAAGCACCATGCACTATTTTATCTTACTAGTTTACTTTCCTTTCGCATTTTATTTTATGCAAGAAAGAGCTCCAATGTTCAAAACATTTTGTGGAATTTATCAAAGCATTTCAGTTTTGTTCATCGTATTTTTATTATTTTCTCTCATTACTTTACTTATACAGCATTACTACTACTTATCTTGATAAACCAATGGCTGTGACATACAACGAGACAATGCAACAAACAGACATAAATTTAGAGAAAGATGATATACCGGAAGAGATTGTTAAGGAAGTTGAGAATTTCCAAAATAGGCCTAAGTCCAAGCTGGACAAAACTGAGATTGTTAACTTGGGAGATGCAGAAAACATCAAAGAAACACGAATCAGCGTTCATTTGTCACCATCAGAGAAGGAAGAGTATACAAATTTTCTAAGAGAGTATGAGGACATATTTGCCTGGTCATACGACGACATGACTGGCCTGAGTACGTCTATTGTTGCTCATAAATTGCCGACTGATCCGGCATGCCTACCAGTAAAATAGAAGCTCAGAAAGTTCAAGCCAGATATGAGTCTAAAAATCAAGGAAGAAGTCACTAAGCAGGTCAAAGCTAAGGTTCTCGGGGTAGTAGAGTATCCAACATGGTTAGCCAACATTGTGCCAGTGCCAAAGAAGGACGGGAAGTTAGTCTGCATCGACTACCGGGATCTCAACTGGGCTAGTCCAAAAGACTACTTCCCCTTGCCGAACATACACATCCTGATTAACAATTACACCAAGAACGAATTGCAATCATTTGTAGATTGTTTTATTGGGTATCATCAGATCTGGATGGATGAAGAAGATGCAGAGAAAGTGGCTTTCATCACGCCGTGGGGCATGTACTACTACAAAATGATGTCGTTCGGGTTAAAGAATGCAGGGGCCACCTACATGAGAGCTAATACCACCATTTTTCATGACATGATACACAAGGAGATCGAAGTATATATGGATGATGTCGTCATCAAATCCAAGAAAGCCATTGATCACATGAGAGATCTGAGGAAGTTTTTCAACCGACTGAGAAAGTACAACTTGAAGCTGAATCTCGCGAAATATGCATTTGGGGTTCATGCCAGAAAACTACTTGGGTTCATCGTGAGTTGTCGAGGGATAGAACTGGATCCATCAAAGGTCAAATCTATCTAAGAATTGCGACCGCCAAAGAACAACAAAGAAGTAATGAGTTTCTTGGGAAGACTTAACTACATCAGTCGGTTCATAGCACAATCTACGATTATCTGTGAGCATTTATTTAAAATCTTGAGGAAGGAAAACACTACCAAATGGACTGATGATTGCCAAAAGTCCTTCTACAGGATCAAGGAGTACTTGTCAACACCGCCAGTTTTGGTCCCGCCCGAGCCAGGTAGACCCCTATTACTCTACCTTGTGATATTGGATGGAGCGTTTGGTTGTGTTCTGGGGTAGCATGATGAAACAAGGAGAAAAGAGCAGGCCATCTATTATCTCAGCAAGAAGTTCACCCCGTACGAAGCCTGGTATTCTCTATTGGAACGCACCTGCTGTGTTTTGACATGGGTAGCTCAGAAGCCGAGGCACTATTTCTGTGCCTATACTACGTATCTCATATCAAGGATGGATCTATTGAAGTACATCTTTCAAAAGCCCATGACCACTGGAAAGCTAGCCAGGTGGAAAATCCTACTGAGTGAATTTGACATTGTCTACGTGACCCAGAAAGCAGTTAAGGGATAGGCACTAGCGGATCATCTCGCCAAAAACCTTGTGGATGGAGAATACGAGCCCCTAAAGACATATTTTTCGGACGAAGAGGTATCATTCATAGAAGAAGCCATTGAAGAGTCCTATGATGGTTGGAGGATGTTTTTCGATGGAGCAGCAAATTTCAAAGGAGTTGGCATAGGAGCAGTCCTAGGATCAGAAACTGGCCAGCATTATCCGGTATCTACCAAGCTCAGGTTCCCCTACACTAACAACATGTCCGAGTACGAAGCCTGCATCTTAGGGCTCAAGATGGCCATTGACATGAAAATCCAATAGTTGCTCATAATTGGAGATTCAAACTTGCTTATACATCAGGTACGAGGAGAATGAGCGACCAAGAATTCCAAGATACTCCCTTATCTGCATCGAGTGCAGGATTTGAGAAAGAGGTTCATGAAGATAGAATTCCAGCAAGTTCCAAGAATCCAGAATGAGTTTGCCGATGCATTGGCCACCTTATAATCTATGAAACAGCATCCAGATACGAACTTTATTGATCCTATTCCCGTGGCGGTCTATGGTCATCCAGCTTACTGTGGTCATGTCGAAGAAGAATCAAATGGACAACCTTGGTTTCATGATATCAAGGAATATTTGGCAAAAGGAGAATATCCCGAGCTCGCAAATGCTACTTAGAAGCACACACTTCGAAGGCTATCTAACAACGTCTTTCACAACAGAGGAATCCTATATAGGAGGACCCTGGATTTGGGATTACTAAGGTGTGTCGACGCAAAGGAAGCATCCAGACTACTAGAAGAAATCCATGTCGGTACCTGTGGACCACATATGAAAGGCTTTGTCTTAGCCAAGAAGATACTCCAGGCAGGTTATTTTTGGATGAGTATGGAGACAGACTGCACCTGATATGTCCGAAAGTGCCACCATTGCTATATACATGCCGACATGATAAGGGTGCCTCCAAATGTGCTTAATGCAACAAGCTCGCCATGGCTGTTCACCGCATGGGGAATAAATGTTATCGGACCAATCGAACCTACCGTATCAAACGGGCACAGGTTTATCCTAGTAGCAATTGACTATTTCACCAAATAGGTTGAAGCAGCATCTTACAGAGCGGTGACTAAGAAAGTCATGGCAGACTTCATCCATGACCGTATCATTTGAAGATTCGGGATTCAGAATCAATCATTACTGACAATGGTTCCAACCTCAATAGTGACTTGATGAAGACTATGTATGAAACCTTCAAGATCAAACCAAAGAACTCCACAGCTTACAGTCCCCAAATGAATGGAGCTATAGAAGCCGCCAGTAAGAATATCAAGAAGATACTAAGGAAGATGATAGAAAAGCATAAGAAATGGCATGAGAAGTTATCATTTTATTTATTAGGGTACCGCACAACAGTTCGCACATCAACTGGTGCAACTCCTTACATGTTGGTTTATGGTACAGAGGCAATCATTCCTTCTGAAGTAGAAATTCCTTCCTTAAGGATCATACAGGAAGCCGAGCTCGACGATGCAGAGTGGGTAAAAAGTCGTTATGAGTAGTTGGATCTTATAGATGGAAAGAGAATGAATGTAGTTTGACATGGTCAGCTTTATCAGAACAGAATGTCTAGAGCTTTCAACAAGAGAGTCAAACCAAGACGGTTCACACCGGGGCAACTAGTGTTAAAGAAGATTTTCCCACATCAAGATGAAGCCAAAGGATAGTTCTCTCCCAACTAGTAGAGTCCATACATGGTTCATTGGGTTCTAACAAGAGGATCCCCTATACTTGCAGAAATGGACGGAGAAGTTTGACCAAAATCGATAAATTCATATGCAGTCAAGCGATACTATGTGTAATCTTATGTTTTCCTATATGATGTAATTTGAACTATATCTAACCTGATTCCCATTTAAGTGGGGATATATAGGCAGCCTTATGGGTTCGGTCACAATTCAATAAAAATTTTATTTTTCCCGCAATCAGAAACTGGGATAGAATTTTGAGGAGGACCATCGAAATTCCAAAGTAATTTCAGCCGATCATCGCAAGCAACCATCAAAAGCAGTAGCCCAGTAAACTGGGGCAGAATTTTGAGGAGGACCCTCAAAATTCCAAAGCAAGAGAGGTTGCAATGTACTGAACCACGTCACAGTCATCTATTCATCTAAAAACTATTTCTTATACACTTATGTTATATCCTTAACAAACTCATGCATGTTCATTATCGAATCGCTTTGTTCAGCAATGCTACCACTATGATACATACCGTGTCATCAGATCAGAGCCGAACATTGCAAGCAAAGTCGGTGCGAACACGAACTAACCTTCCGCCTTTACAAAACTAATGATTTTTCTATGGATGCAGGCACCCAAGTTGCAAAATCATGTATTATACACTCATACTATTCAGGAATACAACCCTTAGAACCGTTGCACCTATTCACATTTGCCATCCGCATACAATATCCCAAGCATTCGCAGTATCATAATTAGCTACCAACTATCAGCTAAGAATTTTTATTACTATTCGTCTTTCATCTCTTGCATAAGGCTACTATTCTGCCTTTCGAGGTTAAGCTCTACCTCCATCTGTATTTCTTGCATTGCATAAGGCTACCATTCTGCCTTCCGAGGTTAAGCTCTACCTCTATCTACATTTCTTGCATTGTATAAGGCTACCATTCTGCCTTCCGAGATTAAGCTCTGCCTCCATCTGCATTATCGCATTGCATAAGGCTACCATTCTGCCTTCCGAGGTTAAGCTCTATCTCCATCTGCATTTCCTGCATTGCATAAGGCTACCATTCTGCGTTCTGAGGTTAAGTTCTGTCTCTATCTACATTTCTTGCATTGCATAAGGCTACCATTCTGCCTTCCGAGGTTAAGCTATGCCTCCATTTGCATTCTCGCATTGCATAAGGCTACTATTCTGCCTTCCGAGACTAAGCACTGTCTCCATCTGCATTCTCGCATTGCATAAGGCTACTATTCGAACTTCCAAGACTAAGCACTATCTCCATCCACATTCTCACATTGCATAAGGCTACTATTCTACCTTCCAAGACTAAGCCCTGTCTCCATCTGCATCGGCTGAAAGATCGCCACCTTCATCTACATCTTGCATGGCTGAAAGATCGCCACCTTTATTTATGTCTTGCATCGGCTAAAATATCGCCACTTTTATTTATGTCTTGCATTGGCTGAAAGATAACCACCTTCATCTACATCTTGCATTGTTGAAAGATCACCACCTTTATTCATGTCTTGCATCGGCTAAAAGATCGCTACCTTCATCTACATCTTGCATCGCTGAAAGATCGCCACCTTCATTTTCACTTGCATGGCTGAAAGATCGCCACCTTTATTTATGTCTTGCATCGGCTAAAAGATCGCTTTACACTTTCATGGGCTGAAAAATTGCCACCTTCATCTACATCTTGCATGGCTGAAAGATCACCACGTTTATTTATGTCTTGCATCGGCTAAAAGATCGCCACTTTATTTTACGCTTTCATGGGCTGAAAGATCGCTACCTATTGCATTTCATGGGCTGAAAAATTGCTAGATTGTCCAAATGCATCATTGTTCGGAGGCACCATTCGCATAGCCCGAGAACGCCATGCCATGGCTTGAGGACCCCTTTTAATCTCTTACATATCATTATTCAAAGGCATCATAGTTCATAGGTATCATTCTCATAGCCCGAGAGCATCATTTCATGGCCTACAAATCCTTTATTATACGCTTCATGGCCCGGGATGTCATGGTCTGAGGACGCCATCCTAACCATCCAAAGACAGCATTCATGGTCCGACGGGAACTTGCATCATGTTTAAATTTATGCACAATATATGCGCGTATTGCTTATCTGTAGGTAAACCGGCGAGCAACGACCATCTCAGTCGGAGCGATCCCGCTCTGGTTCCCGCAGCCCTATTACACTCTAACCATCTGCCCCAACCCAAACATTGCGTCCGTTCTTGGAAAACCTCCATCAGCATACTCCGCCGATGGATCTTGAACTACATATGGCCTGATTCATGTAAGATGAGGGATATGTAGGCAGCTCAGGAACCAGAGCATGGTCAATCTCTTCAAACCACTTCACTCGGTCAAAATTGGCCATCATGTCTTTATCTGATAACTCTTTCATACTTCTCGGGTAAAGAGGGGCAGCTGTTGATACCCAATTTTTTCCTATGTATTTTTTACATTCAAATAATTTCAAAATAGCATATATAAATATGTCCAAATATTTTAGTATTTTTTCTAGTTTTTTAAATCAATTTAGTGCCCATTTTAGCAGTACAAAAATCAATAATTATTCCCAAAATTATCATTTTGGTGAATAACTTATTTTATTCTCATATTTATGCCTAAAATATATCTAGGGTAATTTTTATACATTTTTACAAATTTATTTGGTATTTAAAGCTAAATTGCATATAATTACAATTTTAGCCTATTTTCAGAATTAACAGCATTTTATAATTATCAAATTGGTTCCAGTATTTTTAAATTAATATTTGTATATTGTTAATTGATCTAGTACTTTTAATTTGTTTTCAAAATCATTTTTTACTATTTTTATAAATTAAAAAGAGAAAAGTGGCTATTTAATTGATAGCCTTATTTTATTTCAATTATAGCCAAAATTAGCTACCCCCAATAACCCAATCTCAGTCTCGAACCGGACCAGCCCAAATCCTAATATAACCTTGCCCTGACCCAACCAATTAACCCGCCCAGCCTTTTCTTTTAATCGAGGTCGTTGATCATTTTGATCAACGACCACGATCATTCCTTGCCTTTTTAATCTGCCCACACCCCTAACCCTAACTCATTCTCTTTTATCAGCCGCCTCTGAAATCCCTCTCCTCTCAAACTCTCTCGAACTCTCTCAAAACCCTAGCCTTTCTTACTATCTTCAACCTCAGGCTCACCGAAATCCATGGCCTTTTAGGCCATGGATGGCCTAAACTCATCTACCTCTATTCGTAAACATTTGATATTCGAAGGCTCAAGGTCTGACCTCGAGGGTGTCCATTCAAATTTTCACCAATCCAAAGTTCTATGGCCCTCTCTGGCCTTGCTCTGGCGTATCCAAACATTATGAGTCTATCTCTGACTTCTCCGACTCAGATCGGACTTTTTCAAAGCCTTTCTCATATTAGTGTTCTTCTGGAACCCTAGCTATTCGAGGTTTTCTCTAATTTTTTCTTAGATCTGTTATACATTTGTGCTCTACTTGAGTTTTTAAACAATTTCCCCAATTTTTTTTCAAAATTATCCTTTAAAAATCACTACTCTTCGATTTTAGGTTTTCGGAAAGGTTCGAAATGTTTCTCTGACTTTTCTTTTTCTTTTCTTTGTGTGTATTTGTCTATACTATGTTCTTATGTTTTCTTTTCTACCACGCATGTTCTTTTACTGTGTTCTTATGTTTTCCTTTATCATGCATGTTCTTCTACTGTGCTCTGTTCATTCCTCTACTATGTTTCTATACCATGCTCTAACATGTTTATCTCACTATGTTTTCCTATATGTTTTTGTACTATACTGTTCTGATGTTCTTCTACTGTATTTCTTTACCATGTTCTTAAGTGTTTACTAGTTCACTTCTACTTTACCTCATTTTAAGACCCGTTTAAGCATGTTTTCCTCTACTGTTTCTTCTACTCTAATTATGCTTCAAACTTTCTATTGTATTTGCTTGTCTTCTCATGAGAATTCTGAAAAGAAATCTCTGAGCCTATTGCCTCCTCATCCCTGTGCTTGACTCGAGTTGGAAACCCTAGAATTTTGGGGTTCTACCAAGGTTTGGTCATGTGTTTGAACTAGGGTTTTATTTTCGAACCCTTGACTCTTTCTGACTCATTCTGAGTCTATGAACTAATTTTGAACTTCTTTTTTTACGACTCTGAACTTTTAAATTCCTCTACACCAGACTCTTCTATTGAGTAGCATGACAAATTTCTTCGTGTTTAAGCGTGGATATATGTTTTTATATGTGTGATGAATTCTTTCTTCCGAAAAGGTTTTCCAACTTATGATTGATTCAGAATCCTTTTTTTAGGTCTGATTGATTGTTACTGATTTTCCTTAAGTAAAACCTATCTTCACCTTTTCTGACTGGATTCATTCAGACTTTGTGATTTACTGGCTGGTAATTGATTTCCTTTCCTTATTTGCATTAACCGTGTGCTGTCAAGACCTTTTTCCTTAAATATACCTTTATGTATATACCCCTATTATACTACCTTACACAAAGTGTTTGATTAATTTAGTTCCTTAATTAGTTTTACCATTCGAAATCTGAATCCCTTAGTTAACGGGAAAACTTGTGTAATTGACTGGCAACTGATTTTCCAAACTATTCTCCTACCTTATTCTTCTTGCCTTCTACACTATAAATACATGACCTTCTCTAACACATTACACACGGTTAATACGATCAGACGACTTTCAATTCAACACTTTTACACACATTACATACTTGAGACACTTACAATCTCATAGTCCTCTTCTAAAATCATAGTGTTTCTAATTACTTGCTTGCACTTTGTCTTTTCAAGATTACTGCTTCCTTTTCTTATTTCCTTGAAACTGGTATGTGCTAGTTTTGGTTTCAGCCTCATCCTAATGTGTTTATTTACAGCCTTTACACCCATGTTTGCTTTGCTGTCTACATTCAATGTTATTTAGCATGATTATTTCTTTGCATCTGTCTATACTGTGAATCCTTGCACCCATGTTCCCCTCTATGTGCTTTGAGTTGAAGTTCAGAACAACGCAACATGCATGTTGTTGCTCATGTTTGGACTTGATCCCTTAGGGGATCCTAACTCACAAACAATGTGGCTTAACGGGCTGGTTGGGGTGTGCCAGCACTTCTAATTGCTAGGTATGACCACTACCATGTCCTTGCTCTTTTCCCAGAATCCCCTCTCTGCACTTACACTCTCTCTTAGATTCTAAGTTCTGCCCCCCCTCCTGTGAGCCATTCTTTGGGACCTTGAGTTCCCTCTTAACTTGAACACTTGAGGGTTGGCCCTTCCTTAATGCACTATGATTCAATTCTGCAATATATTTGGTTGTGAGCCCTGCCTGGAGTCCACTTGAGACTCTTAGGGAACCCAGACACATCCCAAATAAGATAATGGCTTTGGAATCTCATCTTTGGAGATTGGTTTACTTCATGATTCAGACAGGAAGTCTGAATCAGGCTCTCCTTGGTTGTAAATATTTTTCTCT
This sequence comes from Nicotiana glauca, assembly GCA_026770625.1. Taxonomy (NCBI): domain Eukaryota; kingdom Viridiplantae; phylum Streptophyta; class Magnoliopsida; order Solanales; family Solanaceae; genus Nicotiana; species Nicotiana glauca. Next base: position 33,446 of record MU709681.1, read on the forward strand.
AATGTAATTTTACCTTTTCTTATTCATTCTAGGCTGTAATAGCTAGTAATAACTATTGGGGGTATTAGTGAAAAGGGGAGGGTCAATCATGCATGCAAAGAGGTAGATATCATGTTCGTAGGGAATATTTACACTTCTACATTCATGTATCCTGTTTTCAGCTTTCACTTCTGCATTTCTATATAGACCATGTCTATGGGTTTTTGCACTTTTGCATCTCATATAGAGACCATGCCTATAGGTTTCTGCACTTCTACATTTTTTATCGAGATCATGTCTATAGGTTTCTGCACTTTTGCATCTCATATAGAGACCATGTCTATAGGTTTCTGTACTTCTGCATTATATAGAGACCATGTCTATAGGTTATTTCTGAAATGCTACATATCATATAGATAATATGCATATAGGACTTCCTGAATTTTGCATCTACATCTGTCACTAGGAAAACCTGTTTATAGGTGTAAATAACTAACAACATTTTAGATACCATGCCTATCGGACTTCTGCACTCTTGTTTCGATTGTAAAAAAATGTTTTAAAATAAGTAACGTCTAGAAAGGATGCCTATAGGAACTATCAACTAAATCTGAATCGTCCATTCACTTATAAGTCTAAAATTAGTAGTAACAATAATGACTGCATAATTTTTATTCTTGTAATTGACAATTTCTTTCCCTTAAAATCAGTATACTCCTTTTCTGAAACTAATAGATATCATGCCTATAGGTTTTCATTTAACACATAGGCAAGCCATAAAGTAAGTTGTAAATTGAACCAGATTCTATTAACTACAATCAGCAGGCATGCCTGATTCGGGCTTCTTATCTGAAATATGTAATAGATCAGTCTGCCACAACTCTTAAGTTTAATCAGTACGTGTAAGGCATGCTAAAAACTATATGCTTCTCTTTGTTTTAAGGAGGTTTATTTGAGCCTTTGTATCTGTTATGTGCTTCTCCCCCATATTTGTTGCATATGTGTTTTGATCGTCGCCCTTAGAATTTTGTCCTTTGTAATTATAAAACCTCGCACCCCTTCCTTTTAGGATTAGTAGTCCCAAATACCTCCGGGACTAGTAGGATGGGGGCGGGTAATAGCATGCAATAAGTAAAATGAGACCATTTCACGTTTAATACCTTAATGGGGTGGGAAAGGGTAGATATGGATATGATGACCACGCGATAACACCACGTGTATAAACGGTTACCGGGTGTTGTGTGGGGTGATCCATATTATTTATAAACCTAGGACCCCCCTCCCTTTACTTATTTATTTTATTCAGAATTTCAAAACTGCTTTTTTCTAAAATTTTAGCTTCTTTAACTGCTTTTAACTTCAATTACTTCCGGCAATTATGTGAAAATGTTCCCCTCTTTACTTGAAATTCTGAATTTTAAAATTGCTTTCTTCTCAAATTTCATCTTCTTTAACCTCATTTTAACTTCAAATTACTTGTAACAATCATGTGAAAACCCTCCTCATATTTGTAACTCTTACTTGTCCACTTGTTGTTTGCACTTAAAATCACAATTATAGTATGGCCGGGAACCACACTAGTGGATCTTGAGGGGTGCCTAACACCTTCCCCTCAGGATAATTTCAAGCCCTTACCCAATCTCTGGTTTTCTAAATCAAAGTTCTTCTTAGTGTCCTAATGCACTTAATCATTAGGTGGCGACTCTTTAATTCAAACCCAATTCCCAAAAGGAAACGAGTTGTCCTCCCAAATACCATAAACCCAATTTTGCGAGAAAAAGGGGGCCTCGATACCCCAGCCCCAGCCCAAGGATCACAAGCAACCAGTGACCACTCCCACTAGCAGGTAAGCCCCTCCGCATCTCTCTCGCATGTACCTTCTCATCTCTGTCGCCCCCATCTCCCCTTCTCCCTCTCTATATGCTATCTCTCTCCCAGACCTCCCCCTTACCGACGACCAACCCTAGCCCTACACAACAGGTTAGCCCCGTCTCCCCCTCATCTCTCTCGCCTCCCCTTCTCATCTCCGGCTCTCCCTCTTCCCCACTCCTAAGCCTTACTGGAGCAGCAATACTATCGGTGGTTGTTGTTCTGTCGGGAAGCAACATCGGCCCCTTCTTCCCTCTTTCTTTTCATTTTTAATTCTTAGTTACGTGTAAGTCCCCCTACTGTTTTAACTGCTCTTTTTCTCTTTGTTTTCTTTTTCTTTGTGCTTTTTTGCTATAGATGGTGATTCACTAGTGGTAATCGTGACAGCCCCTCCCTCTTTTGTTTGGCTCTATGGTGTTTTGTGTGTATTTTAGGTAGGGTCAATGGCTACTGACGGCAAGCGGGACGTGCGTGTGCAAACAGTGAAGAGCAGCTCGGGCGAGTGTTAGTAAGGGGCGGTGGGAGTTGGATGTGAACGTGCCAGATGGCCGCAACACTGTCCTGTATACCAAGAAAATTCACAAGCTCTACTTGCGGGTGTTGGTACCTCACATTTTCATGTTTCCCTTTATTGTGTTAGTTTTATCATCATATTAGCGTGCCTGTAGTTGCAACTTGTCTTCTTCTAGTTTGGTCTGTTGCCTAGTGTATATTAGTGATTTTCTTTAGTCTGTCATAGGCATAGTGGCTATGGTCTAGGATGGTCGAGTGAGGTCATGTCCTCGGGGGAAGGCGGGGGGTGGGTTGGGAGGTGGGGCCGGGGTTAGGGGATGGTCGGGAGACAAGGGAGGTAAAAGGGAAAAGGGTGCCTATAGGTTGAGAATTGGGTCATGGAACGTAGGTACATTGACGGGTAAGTCGATAGAGTTGGCAAAGATCCGCTGGAAGAGAAGGGTCAATATAGCGTGTATCTAGGAGACGAGGTGGGTAGGGTCGAGGGCTAGGGATGTAAACATGTATAAGCTTTGATACTCCGAATTCCGGAAGGGTAAGAATAGAGTAGGTATCTTGGTGGATAGGGAACCTAGAGAGTCTGTGGTTGAGGTTAGAAGGGTGAATGATAGATTGATTACTATTAAGTTGGTGGTTGGAGAGTGCACCCTAAGCGTCGTTAGTGCTTATGTGCCGCATGCGGACTTGGGTGAGGAGGTTACACGGTGCTTCTAGGAAGGGTCAGATGAGATTATGCGCTAGGTTCCGCCTGCTGAAAGGCTATTCATAGAAGGGGATTTCAATAGTCATATTGTGTCGACTGCAAGTAGTTATGGCGAGGTTCATAAAGGCTTCGATTTTGGGGAGAGGAACGGAGGAAGTACTTCACTGTTGGACTTAGCTAAGGCTTTTGGGTTGGTGATTGTGAACTCTAGCATTCCGAAGAGAGAGGAACATTTGGTTACTTTTCAAAATGTGGTGGCGAAGACTCAGATTGACTATCTCTTTCTTAAGAAGTATAATAGAGGGTTGTGCAAGGATTGCAAGGTTATTCTAGGTGAGAGAGTCATGACACATCATAGGCTCTTGGTAATGGATGCTGGTATTATGTTAAATATGAGAAAAAGGTATGACCGAGGACGACTGAGAATCAGGTGGAGAGCCTTGACTAAGGATAAAGCCCAGGAGATGGAGAGGCGATTATTGGATATGGGAGCCTAGATAAGCAGTATTGACGCAAGCATTATGTGGTCGATGACAACAAAATGTATAAGGGAGGCTGTGAGAGAGGTGTTAGGGCTCTTGATGGGTGTCTCTGGCGGGCACAAAGGAGACTAGTGGTGGAATGAAGTGTTCCAAGGTAAAGTAGAAGCAAAGAAGGCAGCGTACTTAAAGTTAGTGGGGATCACATGTGAGGAGGAGAGGCGAGCGTGCATGGAGTGGTATAAGTTATCTAGGAAGGAAGCTAAGCTGGTGATAACCGAAGCTAAGACTGCGGCTTATGGTCGTATGTGCGAGGAACTGGGGGAAAAGGCAGGGAGAAGAAGTTATTTCGGCTGGCCAAGATGAGAGAAAAGAAGGCTCGGGATTTGGACCAAGTGAGGTGCATCAAGGACGAGGGTGGTAGTGTATTGATGGAAGATGCCCAGATTAAGAGGAGAAGACACATCTACTTTCATAAACTTCTGAATGAATAAGGGGATTGGGATATTGTGCTAGGTGAACCAAAGCCTTTTGAGAGTCACTTGACTTCGGGTACTGCAGGCGTATCAAGGTTGAGATATAAGATGAGTAGGAGCAGAGCGTCCAGGCCAAATGAAATTTCGATTGAATTATGGAAGTGTATGGGTAGAGAAGGTTTGGAGTGGCTGACTGGGCTGTTTAATGTTATTTTTAAGACGAAGAGGATGCTGGATGAGTGGAGGTGGAGTACGATGGTTTTGTTGTATAAGAATGAAGGTGATATCTAGAGTTTTAACAATTATAGAGGTATAAAATTACAGAGTCGTACCACGAAAGTTTGGGGGAGGGTGATTGAAGCGAGGTGAAGAGGGCGGTATCTATATCTGACAACCAGTTCAGGTTCACGCCGGGTCATTCTACTACGGAAGCTATACACCTTATTAGGAGGTTGGTGGAACAGTACAAGGAGAGGAAGAAGGATCTGGACATGGTGTTTATTGATCTGGAGAAAGTGTGTGACAAGGTTTCTAAAGAAGTTCTCTAGAGATGCTTGGAGGAAAAAGGTGTGCCGGTTGCTGATAACTAGGGATTTTGACGCATTTTATACTCCTTCTTGCTTATGCTTGATTAGAAATTCACACAAAATAGTCCCAAAAGGCTCACAAGTTGTGCTTGATTGCAGGTTTGATCAACAAAGTAACAAGATGTCAAAGATCAGCTCAAAAGGAGTGAAACTTGCAAAAGTGCCAAAGACAAGACAAAGCTCAGGCAAAACAAGGCCAGTGCGGTCACACTACCTTCTATTCGGTCCACAATGGGAGATTCAGAGAGCATGATTTCCAGGCAAAGAGGCAGTGTAGCCGCACTACCATTTTTATACGGTCCGCATTGATATCAACGCGGCCGCAGTCCATTCTCTACGGTCTGCAGTGAGGAGAATCAGAGAGTTGCAATTTCCCAATGTCAAGCCAATGCGGTCCGCCCATTTTATGCGGACCGCACTAGAAGACTCCACGGTCGCAGTCCATTCTCTGCAGTCCGTGGTGACCAAGTTCAGAGAGCAGTTTTGTCAAGTCCAAAGCCCTAATGCGGACTGCAATCCATGTTGTGAGGTCCGCACTAACCCCGTAGGGGTATTTTTGTCCAAAATTGCCAGCTTAGTATAAATAGCTTCTTTTCCATTTTTAGGATAAGAAGCTAGTATCAAAACTTTGCTGCGCTCGTGGGTTCAAAGTTTGTAGCCATTTTGGGCAATTTTATCTATATCTCATCATTGAATCTTTGTTTTTACTTAGTAATTAATTAATATGAGTTTATCTTCATCTATTTCTTGTTTTTCTTCTTTACTTATGAGTAGCTAGACCCATAAGCTAGGGTTGTGGCTCAACCCTAGTGTGGGTAATTGACGGGTCTTGTATTTTAGGGCTAAATTGACTATGTGTGTTTGTTATTTGGCCAATTTCATGGTTAATTGCTAAATTAGTGGTTGCAAATACTAGTTTGTGTTGAGTTCTTGAGCTCTTCCTGAGAAAGAGAGCCTAAGTCTCCGAAATTGGTCCAACAAGGAATTGGGGCGTACTCAAGAGATTGATAGCCCTAATTAAAGGGTTAAACCTCGAGAGAGTAATACTCGGTTTGAACCCTAGTTGCTTGTGCAAATTTTCATACCCAATTGGTCTTGAGAAAGTCAATTCACGAAAAATCACTCGAACCACCGAGAGGTGTAGAGTGGGTAAAGTTGTGCAACGGTTATATCATACTCCCCAAATATGTCAAACGTGCCTTAGACTCACGTACCCGTCAATTGACGACCTGGGCGGAAGTCATTTCCCTAGTGCCTTTTAAACCATTTGAACAACCTGTAGCATTATAACTCTTAGCTTAATCTAGTTTCATTTACCATTTGTAGTTTGATAATAGTAGAAGAAAACAAAAAAACCAAAAATTATTAGAAGTGTAACTAAGAACACATACACAACTCTACACTAGATAGATACTCGATTCCAAATTCTAGCTTTCTGTGGATATTGATCCCGACCCTAAATTGGGTAAAAGCTGCTCCGACCCTCTCTCGCTACTTAATTAGCAGTGCGGGATATGGCGCGATCATTTTTTGGCGCCGTTGCCGGGGAGCTAACAGTTTTGGCTATCTATTTAGTTAGTTTTATGTATTTGTATGTGTCAATACTTCAGGTACAAAATGGCTTTAAATGCTAATGACCCTCTTGGAAACGTGATTGCGGGAGAGGAGGTTGATGACAATGGAGATGAGGATGTGCCTCTTTTACCTCCTGGACAACGAAGAGGCCGCCAGGCCAATGTTAATAAGAATATTCCTGACCCTCTTCCGCCACCTCCAAGAGCGGTTCCTCAAGTTCTCCCAAACTAATGCTATGCAAGTGCAATTGTCCCACCTCGAATCCGGGCGGGCAATTTTCAAATTACTAATGTGATGCTGACATTGTTAGAGTAGTGTGGGTGCTTCACGAGCGCTGCCACTCAAAATGCTTACAAGCATCTCAAGGGGTTTGTGGATACCTATTGGGGGAGCAAGCAAACCAATGTGTCCGAAGATGCATTCCGGTTGAGACTTTTCCCATTCTCACTTAGAGGGAAGGCTTTGTATTGGCTTCAGCGACTTCCCAACCATTCCATCACTACTTGGGATGAGTTGGCGGATAACTTCATAGCAAAGTGCTTTTCACCAGGACACATATGCAGCTTTGCAGGATGATATATTGGCTTTCAAGCAGGAGTCCACCGAACCATTGCATAATATTTGGGAGAGATATAGAACTATGGTGAAGGAATGCCCCAAAAAAGACATGACGGAGAGTATGTTGCAACAAACTTTCTACCGGGGCATCAATACTACAAATCAATGCATAGTACATCAACTTGCTGGGGGTAATTTTATGAAGTTGACGTATGATGAAGCTTATGCCATTCTTGATGAGATGGCGGATACACCCTCCGCATAGCAAAGTAGAGCTAATGTGCCCCAGGGTGACACCACAGCCACTCATTTGCACAAAGAATTACATGATCATAGGCAAGCGATAGCGGGGTTGACAACTACCATGAACCAACTAGTAAAGGCACAGTTGCAACAAGTCCAAAATCCTCGCCATGTGAATGCTATGGAGGGTGTTAACATGCTAGTGAACCAAAGAAGGCAAAGAGGTCAACATAACCAAGGGAATTCATATCAATTTGACAATGATGGTAGAGGATTTCAAGATGATGCTATGATGGGCAAAATGAAGAGGTACAATATGTGAACAATTATCAAGTCCAAAGAGGGAATTCTTCCAACCACAACAACAATGGCGATCCCAAGGTAATACAATAAGGCAACAATAATTGTGGCAATGAACAACAAGGCAACAACAATTGGAACAATCACCAACAAAGGAACAACAATTGGGGAAACAATAATCAAAACTCGAATTGGGGAAATCAAAAAAACAATCGGAACAATCAAGGAAACTGGGGCAACAACAACAATCAGGGTGGATAGAACAACAATCAGGGAAATCAGGGCAAGGTTTTTGAAGGCCCCCAATGTACCAACAACCGAACAATCCACCACCTTTTCCATCCTAGGGTCCTAGTTCTTCTAGCAATGATATGGGTATAATTGAAATGATGTTCAAGCAGATGATGAAGAAGAATGCGAATTCGGATGCTCAATTATCTTCTCACAATAATTCCATTCGAAATTTGGAGGTGCAACTAGGTCAAATCTCTCAATCCTTGAATACACTCCCTAAGGGTGCTCTACCAAGTGATATGGTAGTGAACCTGAAGGGTGGGAACAATCATGTTAAGGTGGTGACCACTAGGAGTGGATGAGGCTGTGATGTGAATGCCTCCAAACAAAAGCAAGTTTTGGGTGATGAAGTTGAGTTGCAAGAAAATGAAGTTCCTTTGGAGGTTGAGAATGTGGTTGATGAAAATATGAGTAAAGAAGTGAGGATTGATATTCAAGATGCCGAGGTGGAAATGCAAAATGACGTGAACCTATCTAGGGAACACGTAATTGACATGTCGGAGCCGGTTGTGCCAAAAGCCAAGGCACCATTGCCTAGACCACCTCCTCCTTATCCTCAAAGGCTAGCCAAGCAGAAAAGTGATAATCGGTTCAAAAAGTTCATTGGCATGATGGAGAGATTATCCCTCAATGTGCCTTTGGTGGAGGCTTTGGAGCAAATGCCTGGCTACGCCAAATTCATGAAAGATTTGGTGACAAAGAAAAGATCCATGGACTGTGAAACTATCAAGATGGCCCACTAAGTTAGTGCTATAGTACATTCAATGGCTCCAAAGTTCTAGGACCCCGGTGATTTCACCATCCCTTGCACTATTGGTAGTACGGATTTTGCTAAATATTTATGTGATTTAGGGGCAAGCTCAACTTGATGTCCTACTCAGTTTTCAAGACTTTGGGTATGGGGCCACCGAGGCCAACTTCTATGAGATTGCAAATGGCGGATAGATCAATGAAGCGACCATTGGGTATTGTTAATGATGTGTTTTTTCGAGTGGACAAATTTATCTTGCCAGCTGATTTTGTGATCTTAGATTGTGAGGTAGACTATGAAGTCCCGATCAATATTGGGGAGACCTTTCCTTGCTACGGGGAAGGCTCTAGTTGACGTGGAAGCAAGGGAACTCACTTTTCGGGTGGGTGATGAAAATGTAGCCTTTCACGTGTGCAAGTCAATAAAGCAGACCAATTTTACCGAAATGTGCTCATTTGTATAATTAGTCACGACTGTGATAATTGATGAAACAACTGCAATGATTAATGTGGAAGACCTTCTTGAGGCCGTGTTATTGAATCTTGATGTCAATGATGATGAGGGCCTAGTGGAGTGTGTGAATGCGTTACATGGAATGGACTCTTATTCTTATGAGCCTAGAAAGCTATCCTTGGACCTTAAAAATAGAAAAACGCCTCCAACAAATCCTTCAATTGAGGAACCTCCAGCGTTGGAGTTGAAGCCATTGCCTCCACACCTCAGGTATGAATTCTTAGGCCCTAGTTCAACTTTACCAGTTATTCTTTCCTCTTGTCTTACCAACATCCAGGTAGACGCCACTTTAGCGGTGCTCAAAAAATGGAAGAAGGCAATTGGATGGATTCTAGCTGACATTCAGGGAATAAGTCCCACATTTTGTATGCACAAGATTATTTTGTAGGATGATGCAAAACCCTCCTTGGAACATCAAAGGAGATTGAACGAAGCAATGCAAGAAGTGGTGAAGAAAGAAGTCATAAAGTGATTGGATGTCGGGGTTATGTACTCTATTTCCGATAGCTCATGGACTTTGTCACGACCCGGATTTCCCACCATCGGGAGTCTTGATGGCGCCTACTAACGGAGCTAGGCCAGGAGAACTTTAAACATTCTCCGATAATCTCAACAATATAAGTAAACAGAAATCAATTAAACAAGTGTCGAAGACTTTAAACTTAATAAAAATGAAACCAAAAAAGCGGAAGTTTTGAAACATATCTCTACCCAGAACCTGGTGTCACTAGCTCACGAACTTCTAAGATTCACTAAATACAACCGTCTGAAAGAAGTCATAACAATCTGTTTTGATACAAAAATTAACAAACTGAATAAAGGTGGAAGAGACTCCGGGCATGCGGACGTCAGCAAGGCTACCTCTAGAGTCCCTGAACTGAAGGCCTGCTCCCCGTCTAGTACTGCTGTGGTCCGAAAGCTGCGTCCTGATCTGTGCAAAAGAAATGCATAGAGTGTTGCATCAGCACAACCGACCCCATGTGCTGGTAAGTGCCTGGCCTAACCCCGGCGAGGTAGTGACGAGGCTAGACAGGACCTACCACAAATAACATGTACAGATATATGTGCAATAACAAGAAAGTACACTAATTTAAGCAGTAAAGAGGGGGGGAACATGCTGTGGGGTACTGCAATCTAAATACAGAAATCATCGATAAAGAAGTGATACTGAACAATAACAACTGACAAGGAAAGACACAGGAAGTCTCTACATATGAACACAATACACCCAGTCTATACTCCATTGCGGCGCGCAACCCGATCCTCGTTTCTCGACATATTACATGGTAGGCGTACCGCTCAATCCCATTTCATAACATGTAAGTGGTCGGCGTGCCACACGATCCCATTTAATAATGTATAAGTGGTCGGCGTGCCACACGATCCCATTTCACAATATATAAGTGGTCGGCGTGCCACTTGATCCCATTTCATAACATATATGTGGTCGGCGTGCCACAAGATCCCATTTCTTTCAACACAATACACAGCTAATCCCGGCAAAGGAACAAGATAATATAATAAGCTATCCCGGTAAGGGAGATCCAGCTATAACCAAACTTATTCAATTTCTACTTAACATATTTAAATCAAGGCTCGGTCTCAACAATTACCAGCTCAGTGCTTAAAGATTTCCAACCAAGTCCTCATAAACGATAATTTAGAATTCGATAATTTAGCAATCCAGGACTCACGGTGCTCGACACCAGTGTGTAGATACTCGTCACCATGGCTATATACCGATTTCACATAGCACGTAACAAATAATATCCTAATTCTATTCCCTCAAGCCAAAGTTAGAACAAACACTTACCTCAAATGCTCCAAAAGTCCACTCAAGCCTCTAGAATAGATTTATCCCTCGAATTCACCACAAAACCGCTCGAATCTAGTCACAAATTACTTGAATGTATCAGCAAATGCTAATTGAATCAACTTGAATGCATAAAAACAAATTTCCTAAAGTTTTACTCAAAAATTCCCAAAATGCCCCGGGCCCACGTGGTTAAAACCCAAAGTTTGAACCAAAACCCGGTCACCCGTTACCCTACGAGTTCATATCTATGATTTGTTTTGAAGTCGGACCCCAAATTGAGGTCCAAATCCCCAATTTTAAGAAAACCTAGGTTCTACCCAAAATCCCCATTTTTACCCATGAAAAACCTTGATTTTAATATGAAAACACGATAAATGATGTTAAAGATTGAAGAAACTAAGTAAAAGTTGACTTACAAATGATTTGGAGAAGAGGGAGATCGTGAAAAATCGCCAATGGGTGTTTGGGTTTTGAAAATATGAAAAATGAAGCTTCAAAATCGTCTAAGTATGAATATACAGGTCTCTGATGTCGCATTTGCGAACAGGGATTCGCAATTGCGAACCCCGACCAAATGTGGGAATTGCAAAGTCGAGTTTGCATTTGCGAACTCTGAAAGACACTAGGAAACTCGCATTTGCGAACTATTGTTCGCATTTGCGAAAATCAACATCCGTATTTGCAGATAGTTGTTCGCATTTGCGAAGACTGGGGTTTGAGGGCTGGTATCGCATTTGCGATACTTTCTTCGCATTTGCGAAAGATCCTTCCCAGGTGAAAGATCGCATTTACGATAGAAAGCTCGCAATTGCAAGCTCGCATTTGCGAGTGCTGGCTTCGCAATTACAAAGCCTGCAGAACTGAAGCACAACAGGTTTTCAACTATGATAAATGCAATCCGACACCTATCCAAAACTCATCCGAGCCCTCGGGGCTCCAAACCAAATATGCACACAACCTCAAAAACATCCTACGGCCTTACTCGCGTGATCAAATCGCCAAAATAACATCATTTACATAGAATTGAGCCTCAAAACTCATGATTTTCATTTTAAAGTTGTTAAACTTTCAAACTTGGAACTCATAGTCCGAAACACGCCAAACGACGTTCGATTTCGACCAAATTTCACAGAAAGCGCTTAACGCATATTTAAGACCTGTATCGGGCGTCGGAACCAAAATACGAGCCCGATACCTATATTTTTCTAACTCATTTTCATTTCTATTTTTCCTTAATAATTTTAGAAAATAATTTAACAGAAAAATTCTTTTACGGGGGTTCTGGACCTCGGATTTCGACTCCGGGCACATGCCCGAGTCCCGTATTTTTCTACGGACCTTCCGGGACCATCACATCATGGGTCCGGGTCCATTTACTCAAAATGTTGACCAAAGTCAACTATATCAATATTAATATCATAATTCTTCAAATTTTTCACAGAATTCACATATTTTAACATAAAAACTTTCCGGCTTCGTGCCCGAACTGCGTACGCAAATCGAGATAACCACCTGCAAGGTTTCCAAGGCCTCGGAAGCGCGAAGAAAGGGAGAAATACGGTGATGAACCTTTGGGTCGTCACATTCTCCACCTCTAAAACAATCGTTCGTCCTCGAACGGACAAAAGAAAGAAGTACCTGAGTCAGGAAATAGATGAGGGTAACGGCTCTGCATATCAGACTCGGACTCCCAGGTCGATGCCTCAGGAGGCTGACCTCTCCACTGAACACGCACTGAAGGAAAACTCTTCGACCTCAACTGTCAAACTTGCCGGTCTAGAATAGCTACCGGCACCTCCTCGTAGGACAGATCCTTGTCCAACTGGACAGTGCTAAAATCTAATACGTGGGTAGGATCTCCGTGATACCTCTGAAGCATAGACACATGAAACACTGGATGCACGGCTGACAAGCTAGGTG
>MU709681.1:54101-77040 GCA_026770625.1 Nicotiana glauca
GCATTTGCGATAGAAAGCTCGCAATTGGGAGCTCGCATTTGCGAGTGCTGGCTTCGCAATTGCGAAGCCTGCAGAACTGAAGCACAACAGGTTTTCAACTATGAGCAATGCAATCCGACACCTATCCAAAACTCATCCGAGCCCTCGGGGCTCCAAACCAAATATGCACACAACCTCAAAAACATCCTAAGGACTTACTCGTGCGATCAGATCGCCAAAATAACATCATTTACATAGAATCGAGCCTCAGAACTCATGATTTTCATTTCAAAGTTCTTAAACTTTCAAACTTGGAACTAATAGTCCGAAACATGTCAAACGACGTCCGATTTCGACCAAATTTCACAGAAAGCACTTAACGTATATTTAAGACCTGTACCAGGTGTCGGAACCAAAATACGAGCCCGATACCTATATTTTCGAACTCATTTTCATTTCTATTTTTCCTTAATAATTTCAGAAAATAATTTAACAGAAAAACTCTTTTACCGGGGTTCTGGACCTCGGATTTCGACTCCGGTCACATGCCCGAGTCCCATATTTTTCTACAAACCTCCCAGGACCATCACATCACGGGTCCGGGTTCGTTTACCCAAAATGGTCAACTATATCAATATTAATATCATAATTCTTCAAATTTTCACAAAATTCACATATTTTAACATAAAAGCTTTCCGGCTTCGTGCCCGGACTGTGCACGTAAATCAAGGTAACCACCAGCAAGGTTTCCAAGGCCTCGGAAGCGCGGAGAAAGGGAGAAATATGGTGATGACCCTTTGGGTCGTCACAGACTTCTCCGGTGTAGTGTGTGCCGAAGAAGAGTGGTATGACTGTAGTGACAAATGATAACAATGACCTTATTCCCACTCAGACAGTTACCGAATGGAGGGTATGCATGGACAATCGGAAGTTAAACAAGGTGACCCGCAAGGATCACTTTCCATTATCATTCCTTGACCAAATGCTTGATCGCCTTGCGGGGTGTGCCTTTTATTGCTTTTTTGATGGATATTCTGGATATAACCAAATCTTAATCGCTCTGGAGGATCGAGAGAATACCATATTTACGTGTCCATATGGCGCATTTGCTTTCTCTCGGATTCCATTCGGGTTGTGTAATTCCCCGACAACATTCCAATGATGTATGATGGCCATTTTCACCAATATGGTGGAAGATATCTTAAAGGTATTCATGGACAATTTTAGTGTGGTGGGTGATTCATTTGAAGAGTGTTTGGGAAATCTGGATAGAGTGTTGGCCCGTTGTGAAGACACGAATCTCGAACTCAAGTGGGAAAAATGCCACTTCATGTTTGAGGGGGGCATAGTGTTGGGTCATAAAATTTCAAAGCATGGGATTGAATCTGACAAAGCCAAGATAGAGGTGATTTCAAGGCTTCCTCCCCCCACTTCTGTCAAGGGGGTAAGGAGTTTTATTAGGCACGCGGGGTTTTAACGGAGGTTTATGAAAGATTTTTCGAATGTGGTAAACCCCTTGTGCAGGCTACTAGAAAAGGATGCCAAGTTTGTGTTCGATGAGGGATGTATGCAAGCATTTGAGCTTCTCAAGCTTAAGTTGATCACTACCCCGATCATTACTGTACCAAATTGAAGCTTGCCTTTCGAGCTCATGTGCGACGAAAGTGACGTTGCAGTTGGGGTAGTTTTGGGTCAAAGAATTAACAAAATGTTTCATCCGGTTTACTATTCAAGCAAGATCATAAATGAGGCTCAAAGGAACTACATTGTTATCGAGAAAGAGTTATTGACCATAGTGTTTGCAATGGAAAAGTTCCGACCATATCTTATGGGGGCCAAGGTCATAGTGCACATCGATCATGCAGCCCTTAGGTACTTGATGACAAAAAAAGACTCTAAGGCAAGGTTGATGCGATGGGTATTATTACTTCAAGAGTTTGATTTAGGAATTGTGGACCAGAAGGGTAGTGAAAACCAAATGGCGGACCACTTGTCCCGCTTGGAGGAGGAAGGAAGGCCATGTGATGGCCTAGAGATCAATGATGCATTTCTCGATGAGCAATTACTTTTTGTGTCAATGAGTGATATGTCGTGGTTTGCGGATGTTACTAATTACCTTGTAACTGGCATTGTACCATGTGAGCTCTCTTCTAGCCAAAGGAAGAAGCTCAAATAGGGTAGTTTGGATTTCTATTGGGATGAGCCGCATTTGTTCAAGATTTGCACGGATGGTGTGATCCGAAGGTGTGTCATGGAGGAAGAACAATTGAGTATCTTGGAGGCTTGTCATTCCTCCCCCTACGGTGGCCATCATGGAGGGGCGAGCACAGCTTCAAAAGTTCTGAGTTGTGGTTTTTATTGGCCAATCTTGTTCAAAGATACAAGTGATCTCGTAAAAATATGTGACCAATGTCAAAGAACGGGTGGAATTTCGAAGAAAGATGAGATGCCTCTCAATAACGTCCATGAGGTTGATATTTTTGATGTATGGGGCATTGATTTTATGGGCCCATTTTTTAGCTTGTGTAGGAACACCTATATTCTTATGGCGGTGGATTATGTCTCAAAATGGGTTGAGGCCGTGGCTTTGCCCAAAAATGAAGTTAAGAGTGTGGTTGCATTTCTAAAGAAGAGAATTTTCACAAGGTTTGACACTTCTCGTGCAATAATTAGTGATGGAGGAACGCATTTTTGGAATAGAGCTTTTGACGCCTTTCTTTCCAAGTATGGTGTCAACCATAAAGTGTCTACACCTTATCATCCTCAAGCAAGTGACTAGGTTGAAGTGTCCAACAGGGAGATCAAGAGCATTTTGTCCAAAACCGTCAATGCCAATAGGACCGATTGGTCTAAAAAGTTGGACGATGCTCTATGGGCTTACTGAACTGCTTACAAGACTCCAATTGGTATGTCTCCATACCGATTGGTGTTTGGAAAAAGCTTTTCATTTACCAGGGGAGTTAGAGCACAAGGCCATGTGGGCTTTGAAGAAGTTGAATCTTGATTAGGATGTAGCTGCTAATCTTCGGGTGGAGAAAATCAATGAACTTGACGAATTTAGATTCCATGACTACTCTGGTTCATCCCTGTATAAGGATAAAATGAAATACCTTCATGACAAGTATACTCGGGGCAAGGAGTTCAAGGTGGGGGATTTGGTGCTCTTATTCAACTCTTGGCTAAGATTGTTCCTAGGAAAGCTCAAGTCAAAATGGAGCGGACCGCTTGAAGTAGTGTGTGTGACACTATTTGGAGCTCTTGATTTAAAGAACAAAAGTGGTGAAGTTTTCAGAGTTAATGGGCACCGGGTCAAGCATTATCTTGGAAAGTTTGATGACAGCCACGTGGTGGCACTCCTTTACTTCAAATGATGTTATAGTAACCTGCATCGTGTCGTGGCATTAACTCAGGCGCTTCTTGGGAGGGGACCCATATGTTTTTATTTTTATTTGATTTTCATTATAGTGTAGAATTGATTTTTGGGCTAACTGGTTGTGAGATGTTACTGGGTTGTGTTGATGCAGTGCAGGACATAGTGGAAAAAAGTGCCAGGTCTCTGAAGTTGATAATGCGGCCACACTATATTTAGTGCGGACCGCACTGGTGAAGCGTGATTGACCACCTCTCTGAAGTTTGCCACTGCGGCCGCATTATATTTTGTACGGTCCGCAGTGGACCTCTGCGACCGCAGTCCATTTTTGTGGACCGCAGTGGGTTACTAGGTTAAACTTGGCAAAAGCTGTGTAGTGCGGACCGCGGCCGATTTTATGCCGTCCGCACTGGTTGATAAGACTGGGCCCAAGGTCCTTTTCTATAAACAAGACCTGGGCCCTCCTGTTCAAACTTTTCGAACTCTTGACTCTATGAAATATTAAATCACTTTTCATCACGCCCTTTGCTCGTAATTCATTGCTTTGCCTTGTGAATCTTCATCTCATCTCATTTCTGGTACCTTAATTTCTTTTTAATTGCTTTACTTTTGTTATTCCCCTCTTTTCTTTTTGTTTTTCTTGTCTTTTATTTTGTTCCTCCCGTAGCTTTTTCAATTGTTGTTGTTGTTGTTGTTGTAGGTTCAGGTAGTTAAATTTTTTATTAATGTAGACTTAGGTAGGTAAGCATGTAGGGACATTACTTGGGTGTTAATTAAGCTTAAAATCAAATATTCTTGGAACCCTAATTTAGTGCCACAGCTGGGCACTCAGTGCGGACCGCGATCTTTTTTGTGCAGTCCGCAGCACCATTTTGTGCGAACCGCACTGCTTATTTGTCTGAAAGCTGAGTCCCAGGGAATGCAGCAGCATTACATTTTGTGCGGACCGCATTGCCCCTTTTGCGGCCGCACTATATTTTGTGCGGTCTGCACTGCCTAGATACAGAGGATGGGTAGTCTGAACCCCACCCATGTGCGGACCGCATGGCCATTTTGTGCGGATCGCATGGCCATTTTGTGCGGTCCGCATTGGCCCCTGTTCAGCCGCACACCATTTCTTGCAGTCTGCATTGGGTGTCTGCAACATGTTTGCAATATTTTTCTTCTATCTGCAATTCTGTTTCTTGCCTACTGCAACTGATACTAACAAAATCATTTAAATTGTGTTTGCAGACAACGGTAAAGCAACGTGGAAAAGGATCTAAACAATCGGGCAGAGGAGAATCTTCTCGGTGAGAAAAATAGAAAATGATTATACTCACTCCCTAAGCAAGGCGAAATATAAATAACACAAGAAAATGATAAGAGCAACTAACAGAGCCATTGACTTGTCGGGGAATGAGTACGAGCCTTCCCTGGAGATTTCTTTATATTTATTACCAACTCATATCCCTGACTGGACGGAAAGGCATAGACTGAGAGATATACCTCCAACATCCCTCATTGCCCAAGCATCCGTAAATATTCCTTCTGGGTCATCTAAGGGCTCAGGTGATGGTATTGGAGAATACTCCACCTCTCCTACAGCTTCATTATCGGGAGAGAGTGCAGTAGGTGATGAGAAGGAAGTAGGGGGAGAAGGAGGTAAACCACAAGTGGGGGGGTATTTCCTGAACTAGGAAGCGGAGGTGTGGCAAGACCGGTTTGTTAGTGAAGTAGCATACCACAAATTTTGGGAATGGTGGCCGGTGAGAAAGTTGATCCCGGAGAGGAGCTTTGTAGATAGAGACTTGCTACCTCACAACACCAATGTGAGGAGGCAGTTTAGGGAGAGGATTGATTGGGGATAGTTTTTGTCTGATTGTATGGATGCCAATGAGCACTTGGTCAAAGAATTCTATGCCAATGTTTCCCACATCAAAAAAGGTACAAAGGTGACCAAGGTTCGGAACTTGAAGGTGTTGTTTGATGGGAAGACGATCAATGATTACCTTGGATTTGATGAGGATGATGAGTCCCTATACATGGCTAAGATGGAACTTGGTGAGGAGTTCTGTCCATGGTTGGCATAATACCTGGCAATCCCGAGTACCACCCCTGACTGGTTGATTGCGAGCGTCACGATTTTGAGGCGCAATTTGAACTTTGAGGCACGAGGGTGGGAGACATTTATATGTAGCATATTGGACCCCACAACTCATGACAACACCCTACCTATTCACCAGGCAGTTTTGGTGAATTCGATCATGGCGGGGTACCCAATCAATGTGGGAAATGTGATCTTAAGCATAATTTCAATTGTGGGTGCTGAGCAAGATAGAAACTACCCGTTCCCCAATTTCTCACTATGTACTTCCGGGATCTAAAAGTGGAAAAGAGGCCCTTCGACATCAAGGTCAAAGCGAAGGCCCAATTTTCTTGGTACAGCATGCAGGGGGATGATAACCCCAAGAGCAAGAACTTTAAGAGTACGGTTACTGCTCCAACTGGCCAGTCTGAAGATGCAGTTGTAGTAGTAACTCATACTGAGCATGTTTTTACTTCCACCGCTATCCTTCCTGGTCCATCCACCTCAGCAGACCCGGATATTCCATCTTCCCATACCCATCCTATTACCCACCGACTAAGCCAGGCTCTTCTTAGTATCAACAACTGGATGTAGACTGCGTCATCCAAGTTGTCCATTTTGACTACCACAGTAGAGGCTCAGTCAGCACCTCCACCCCTACAGGTTCCCCAGTCGATAGAGGATGCTCTCAAGGAGATACTTGACAACCAAAAGAAAATCATCAACAATCAGAAAGTGCTTAATGATGCAGTTGATTCACATGGCAAGGCTCTCAAGGGCTTGCTAGAGAGCACAAGAAGCTGAGGAAGACACGGGCCTCCAAGGAGTCCGTGAAGAAGCTGAGAGCTGATGTTGACAGACTGAAGGCAGATCAGCTGCCTTTAGATTTATTGCTCCAAGACCCAGTACCAACAGCTGATCCCTAGCTGGATCACTCTCAGAGGCCTCCCAAGAGGAGGATGATGATTCCTAGAGCGGATGATGCAGTCATCCGGTTGGCAGACCCATCGGAGGCCTCCTCCAGTCAGCCACATGATGCGCCTCAAGAGCTTGTCTAGGTTCAGGTTCAGGTCCCAGCAGCAGAGCAGCAGACCACTAGGAATCAGTCTGAGGTTCCCGAGCACAGTGAGGACCCTAGGACCACTCAGGAGCCTATGCAGACAGACAAGCCATAAAGAGTCCCTATATCCTTTTTCTCGTTCTCTTTTTGGTGCTTTATTTTGTTTAGTTGGCATTGGGGACAATGCCAGCTTTCATTTGAGGGGTAGGCCCCACTATTTTAGGATGGTGAAAGTCGTGACCTTGAGACTTTTGTATTGATCGATAATCATCAAGTGGTTTTTTAGGACCATTGTGTGCTCAAATCTTATCTAAGGTCATTGTGGGCCCCCGACTCTGTGTCTTTAGCAATCTCATAGCTTGTGTGGTGAGTAATCGCATTACAAGTCCATGTCCCAAGACATTGGTCTAGAACTTGCCCTAAATGTTTGTTGAGGCAAAATCCTTAGTGAATTTTTACCTGAGACATGAATATAGGCTCTCCTTGTTCCAAATGATATCTTGATGCATTGGTCTAGAACTTGCCCTAAATGTTTGTTGAGGCAAAATCCTTAGTGAATTTTTACCTGAGACATGAATATAGGCTCTCCTTGTTCCAAATGATATCTTGATGCATTGGTCTAGAACTTGCCCTAAATGTTTGTTGAGGCAAAATCCTTAGTGAATTTTTACCTGAGACATGAATATAGGCTCTCCTTGTTCCAAATGATATCTTGATCACTTCCATAACCTACCAATGATAAGATCCCTAGTCAAATCTTTTGAGCCTTAGACCTTTTTCCTTCAAGAACCATGATACAAGCCTATACCCGTTCTAAAAGATACACTCTCTTGGCGCCTGATCTTTCCTTTAGCATATGGCAGAATTATAATTTTGGGGGGAGAGATGAGGATTGCAAAAAAGTGGTAAAAAGGCATAAAAATGAAGAAAAGGAAAGGCAATGAAAAAGAAAGATAAGCAAAAAGACAAAAAGAATGTTCAATATGAAAAGAGAATAAAAATAGATTCAAATAAAAGCAAAGAATTAAAGGTGTGGAAAGTTGAAAAAGGAGAAAAAGTTTGAAATGAATAAGAAAGAGTGACAGTGTGTCTCTCTAACCCCTTAGAAAGAAGTGAAATGACTCAAAGAATCAAGTGAATGTATGCCAAATGAATCAAAAGAAGTGCTTAAGTGAAGATGGAACCTACTTAGATCAAACCATTTCCTACCCTGAACCAAAAGCCTTCACATTGTCTCCACAAAAGCCCTATATGATCTTGAGTTGAATGAAGTTTACATTAGTGGATACTCACATAAGGGGCAACATATGGTACCTGGAGCCGGACTTGTGGTTTTTTTAGATAGGTGAGTGAATTTCCATTATCCTAGTTCTGGGTGCCACTATCTTAAAGGTGAGGATTACTTAGGGAGAGTTGAGGATGTGTGAGTTTGGATTCCACAATGGCAGAAGTAATAGAAAAGAGTTTGTTGATGTGTTGATTCAATTCTTGATGCTCTTGTGTCGCACTTAATCCATGGAGTTTCAAAGAGTAAAAGTTGTTAATGATTCATTTGTATTGAGGGCAACTGCTAGTCCCAATTGATGCTAGATGAGGTTACTTTAGGATAGCAAAAAATCTCTTGGATGTTCCCTTAAGGGGTGAGTCTTATTTTGTTTGCTTGAGGACAAGCAAAATCATAAGTTTGGGGGAGTTGATAACTAGGGAATTTGTCGCATTTTATACTCTTTCTTGCTTATGTTTTGATTAGAAATTCATAAAAAATAGTCCCAAAAGGCTCAGAAGTTGTGTTTGATTGCAGGTTTGATCAACAAAGTGACAAGATGCTAAAGATCAGCTCAAAAGGAGTGAAACTTGCACAAGTGTCAAAGACAAGACAAAGCTCGGGAAAAACAAGGCCAGTGCGGCCGCACTACATTCTATGCGGTCCACACTGGGAGATCCATAGAGCATGATTTCCAGGAAAAGAGGCAGTGCGGCTGCACTACCATTTTGTGTGGTCCACACTGAGATCAACGCAGCCGCAGTCCATTCTCTGCGGTCCGCAGTGAGGAGAATCAGAGAGTTGCAATTTCCTAGTGTCAAGACAATGCGGTCCGCGGTCTATTTTATGCGGAGCGCACTAGAAGCCTCCGCAGCTGTAGTCTATTCTTTGCGGTCCACGGTGCCCAAGTTCAGAGAGCAATTTTGTCAAGTCCAAAGCCCTAGTGCAGATCGCAGTCCATTTTGTGCGGTCCGCACTAACCCCGTAGGGGTATTTTTGTCCAAAATTATCAGCTTAGTATAAATAGCTTTTTTCATTTTTAGGTTAAGCAGATAGTATTAGAACATTGCTTCACTCGTGGGTTCGAAGTTTGTGGCCATTTTGGGAAATTTTATCTACATTTCATCATTGGATCTTTGTGTTTACCTTAGTAATTAATTAATATGAGTTTATCTTCATCCATTTCTAGTTTTTCTTCTTTAATTATGTGTATCTAGACCCATAATCTAGGGTTGTAGCTCAACCCTAGTGTGGGTAATTGATGGGTATTGTATTTTAGGGCCAAATTGACTATGGGTGTTTGTTATTTGGGCCAACTTCATGGTTAATTGCTGAATTAGTGGTTGCAAACACTAGTTTATGTTGAGTTGACTTGAGCTCTTCTTAAGAAAAAGAGCCTAAGTCTCCAAAATTGGTCAAACAAGGAATTGGGGCGTACTCAAGAGATTGATATCCCCAATTAAAGGGTTAAACCTTGAGAGAGTAATACCCGACTTGAACCCTAGTTGCTTGTGCAAATTTGCATACCTAATTGGTCTTGGGAAAGTTAAATCGGGCAAAATCACTCAAACCACCGAGAGGTGTAGAGTGGGTAAAGTTGTGCAACGGTTATATCATACTCCCCAAATATGTCAAACGTGCCTTAGACTCAAGTATCTGTCAATTGACCACCTAGGCGGAAGTCACTACCCTAGTGCCTTTTAAACTATTTGAACAACCCGTAGCATTATAACTCTTAGCTTAATCTATTTCATTTACCATTTGTAGTTTGATAATAATAGAAGTAAACAAAAACCCCAAAAATGATTAGAAATGTTATTAAGAACACATATGCAACTCTACACTAGATAGATACTCGATTCCAAATTCTAGCTCTCTACGGATATCGCTCTCGACCCTAAATCGGGTAAAATCTTCTCCGACCATCTCTCACTACTTAATTAGTAGTGCAGGATAGGCTGCGATCAGTTGCCTACATTAGGGCAATAAAGGACATGTATGATGTGGCAAGCACTCCGGTTAGGAAAGTATGAGGTGACTTCGAGCATTTTCCTGTTGTAATGGGGTTACACCAAGTTTCTGCACTCAGCCCGTTCTTATTTTTCCTGGTAATAGATGCATTAACACCATATTCAGGGGGAGGTGCCATGGTGTATGTTATTCACTGATGACATAATTTTGATTGATGAGTCACGAGCCGGTGTTAACGAGAGGCTGGAGGTTTAGAGACAGGACCTTGATTCTAAGGGTTTCAAGTGAGCAAGACGAAGACGAAATACCTAGAGTGTAAGTTCAACGCTCAGACGAGGTAAGTGGGCGTGAATGTGAGGCTTGAATCACAAGTCATCCTAAGCAGAGGCAGTTTCAAGTACCTTAGGTCGGTTATCCGGGGGGAATGGAAGGTTGATAAGTATGTCACACATAATATTGGGGTGGGGTGGATGAAGTGGAGGTTAGTATCTGGAGTCCTTTGTAACAAGAGAGTGCCACGGATACTCCAAGATAAGTTTTATAAAACGGTGGTTAGACTGGCCATGATGTATAGGTCTGGGTATTAGCCTGTTAAGAACTCACATATCCAGAAGATGAAAATAGCAAAAATGAGGATGTTGAGGTGGATGTGCGATCACACTAGGATGGATAAGATTAAGAATTATGATATTTGGGAGAAGGTGGGCGTGGCTTTCATTGGTGAAAATATGCTGGAAGTAAGGCTCAGATGGTTCAGGCACGTATATAGTAGAAGCCCAGATACTCCGGTTAAGAGGTGTGAGCAGCTGACTTTGGAGGGCACGAGAAAAGGTAGAGAACGGTCTAAGAAGTATTGGGGAGAGGTGATCAGGAAGGACATGGCGAGGCTTCAGATTTTCGAGGGCATGGCCCATGATAGGAAGTTGTGGAGGTCGAATATTAGGGTTGTAGGTTAGGAGGTAGTTGAGTCTTTCCTTACTTCGTACTTTTGTGAGGCTAGTCTGGTAGAATTTTTGTTTGAGACAGCTAGTGACAATGTTGTGCCTTACTACTCTTTTGTTTTTCCTAGTGTTTACCCTAAAAACGGATAACATTTGAATTTATATTACGGTTTTAAGGACACGGAATTTTACTTGGCACAAACTGAGAAAATCATAGATTGATTTTGAAATAGACAATAAATAAGAATTGAAGCAAACCAAATGAATCAAGTAGCCTTGGCCCTTGAATTTTATCACCCTTGAACTAAGTGAAGATTCAGTTGACACAAGAATGAAGTAACAGAATGCTGAAAGCTTAAGAGAGAAGTAATATATAGCTTTATGTAACGTGAATACGATGTCCCATACAAATGATCTGACCCCCATTATATATTAGGGGTGTCCTGATTTTGGTACAATTCTAAATACAGTAAGAAATCTCATGATTGGCTAATTAATCGGCCTCTTCTTGATACGTGCCGGGATTTGCACCGTGATCCTCGACCGATTGCGGATTTTTTTTGTTTGTTATTTAACCCAGTAAAATTCCCTAGATATTCATCTTATCTAGTCCCGATCTTGGTCAGTCTCCAGCTTAATCGGTCATAGTGTCTCGAGCTTGAAATTTTAATTTTGTACCATAGTTTGGTATAAATCGAAGCCGATCCTCGACTAATCATGATTCAGCCTCGATCAGTCGCACAAAAAGGGGAAAGCCCAATTTTGACTATATACAGTTAATCTCCTCATTTTCAAAAAGTAATTACAAGAAACGATTTGAGACCTCAATCTTCACCATGACGTAACCAACAGAGGTGACCAAAATGCCTCGTCAGTACAATTTCCCAAACATTTAATGCGTGCCAGTTGATGGTTGGCAACTAACGGATTTGAACCGTCATCTTAGACCTATAAATATATCTTTCTTCTTTTGCCCAAACTTTACTTTCAAATCTTCTTTGCTTTTACCCTCAAAATCATTTCCCTTCCTCAATGCTTCGTATTCTCAGATCTCTGGTGTTTCTTCGCCCGTTTTATCATAAATACCAAGTGTTTCTTCCCAGTTTCTATTCTTTTTCATTCGTAAAAGTAAAAATGGCTAAGACTTAAAAAACCATTCCACAAAAGGAAACCACTTCATCATCAAGGATCGTCAACGACAGAGCCGTGGTGGAACCTCCCCTAGAGGACTTCATTCTGACAAAGTGCCCCACTGCTGCTAATTTTAAGGTAGAGAATACACCCTCGGTACTAGGTCGATGCGAACTGGTGTCGAGGTACACATGCATAATTACCGAAGATCTCCTCGACCAAGTTAAAGAGGACTGCAACTGGGTTGACAAGAACATGGTGGATCCCTCGCCTGAGGAGTCAATCACTAACCATGTGAAAGGGTTTCTAAGTGCTTGCACTTATCCTTTCACATTGGGTCCTTTAGACCCCATCAGCATTTCCTTATGCAAGAGGAACGATGTGACCCTTGGCTAGAGCCATCCCTTATTCTGGAGGATCGTAATCCTCCTATGATTTTTTGTAAACAAGATCGAAGGGCATCCTTTTACCCTCGATCACCTTATACGCCTCTACAATCCCCGACTTTATCGAGGAGGATTGATCAAGCTTCACTATCGGGACACCAAACCACCATTCTTGAGCATAGATGAGATCTGAGATTGAGGTTGTATTGGCCGATTTGTCCGAATAAGGACTTCGAACCTAATCCTTGTCGAAGACAAGCCGTTTCTTGAAAAAATGGAACATGAATCGTAAGTATTACTTTGCCGTTTTACTTCTCATCCTATTTCCTTATCTATGTTTTTCGTGTTGTAGTTTTAGCCCATGTGCCAGAAGTAATCCGGACCTCAGGAAATGGGTCAAGGTCATAGTGTTGAAGAAGTCTTACTCCGAGCGTGCTTGGACAAAGATATCAAAGGGTCAATGGAGGCTCGAAACCATGGTAACTTTTTTTCTTAGAACGATCATCATTCGGGTTTTATATCGGGCTTACTCGTCTTTGTTGATTTGTAGGTCTTGGGAAGGATGTAGCAGTGAGGCCCCAATCTAGTGATGAAGAAATCCTTCCCCCACCATCTATCTTGAAGCCAGGAAAGGAGAAGAAGAGAAATAGGGATTTGGCTTCCACAAACTCTAAGAGGCAAAAAACACCGAAAGAGAATAGCCGGTAAACCCAAGGGGAACGTCATCCCTCTAACTTTGGATTCAGTCCAACGGCTAAGAGTTGAGGCCGAAGAAGAAAAAGAAGAAGAAGACTCCGAGCTAGTGGCGCGTGTGCGAGCTGGCATCGATATCTAAGGAACTACTGGGCCAGCAGGAGCTGAAACTGCTCTGCCTCGATTTGACAAAGTCCGTGAGCCAGAAAGAGCTGGAGACGCTTCACCTCAAGGTAAGAAGGTTGTCGATAGCTGGAGACACTCGGAGCTATGACGACATGCCTATAGATGTTTTTCCTTTTCATCTTTGGTGTCCTTGTAAATCATCAATGACCCTTACTTACCTTGCGGTAATAATTTTGTACCAAGGATATCAAAATTCCTCACTCGCGATGGTGACAGTTAATGTAACTAGCCCATACAGTCCCTTAAGCTTAACTTTGCTTATATTGTTTTCCCTAGGGAAGCGTCTCCCTGAATAACCATTCTCTGAATTCATCATGGATCTTCTTTTGTGGTCTATTTTATTATTGTCGGAATGCAATCCAAAATTCTCATGATGCTCACATTTATCAAATCACGCAGTTCCTAATTCATGTTTAGTGTATCTTGTTCACCAGTCCATACTGATTTCTATTACTCTAGGGTCTAACTTTTCTTACTGTTAATCACGTTAGAGTCATGAACTTATTTCTCGAAATGAGTATGTGACTGTATGGCCTATACTCTTTTGTTATCTTAAGGCCCATCACCTCTCGTCTCTTTCTTCATTTGACTATAGATTCTGTGATACTCTACCGTTTCCATCCATGTATCACATCCTACTCATAATGCTTCATTATCCTTCTTCGTACTTTCCTGCTGATATTCCTATCCATCACTTTATTCTGAAAATTCGAACAAAATATTCTTTTGCTTTTAGCTCCCCTTGCTCCATCCATTAGCTCTTTGAATTTCCAAACATTCTTTCTCTACTTGGGACGGGAGCCACACTAAGGTAATATTTACCTCTTCGAGGATTCCAATGCATATCTTTGTAGTACTCATATCTAGCTGTACTATTTTAGAGTGCACCATCTAGGTGTCATGCAAGGAGATCTATTATCACCTTTGTAATAACCTTTGGAAATGTCAATTAACGCAAACCATCCATTCATCAGTTTGAATTACTCTAACCCCAGCCGGATCCTGCTATCCTGTCCTTCTCTTAAACCATATTTGTTAGCTCC
This sequence comes from Nicotiana glauca, assembly GCA_026770625.1. Lineage (NCBI taxonomy): Eukaryota > Viridiplantae > Streptophyta > Magnoliopsida > Solanales > Solanaceae > Nicotiana > Nicotiana glauca. The sequence continues at coordinate 68,194 of MU709681.1, forward strand.
CATAGGACATGACTGAGATATGTGTGGTTGATTGTACGTACATCTATTTCTGTTGAAGGTAATTCACAATGCTTATATCTCCTTTCCTGAATGGTAAATAATGATAATCTTTATTAACTGGGTACCTCGTACCATTATTCACCTTCCTTCTTTTACTTGCTGTGTCTAACTTCCGATTCCGTTATTCCTTTTCACCGCAAGAGTGGATAAGTATTCTTTTCTAAAAGCTCCTTATCAAGAATCGTACACCTTTTAGTAAACGCATGATCTGCTGAAGACCTCACATTTACTCATCATAAGAAAAATACAAAATCGAGTTCCTCTAACTTAACACGTCCACAGCTATACCACTTATTGATCGTCTTTCTGAATGTAGGCATCATTTTATTACGAATAAAATAGAAGTTCAAAATTTTAATTCTTATAAGTGAGCTATACCACACAATCTAGAGTAAGAAGAAAGAGTGACAGTCTTAAATATCCCGTAGCCTCCTACTTATAAGTGTGGTGCACGACACACCCATAAATAAGACTCTACTAGACACGGCTTGTAGATTCCCCAGGATAGAACTGCTCCGATACTACATTTGTCATGACCCCAACCGATGGTCCGCAATGAGCACCCGGTACCTTACTCAACCGAGTACCAACATAACGTATCTTTTCATATCATACTATCGTAGATAATTGAGCCGGAAGGTTGTCGTGAGATAAGTAGAATACAACAAATGATATCAACTTACACATAAGATATGCAGGCCTATAAGACCAAAATAACTACTCGTATACTGAACATAGGCCAACAATTCCATACAATCTTTTACGTACATGACATCTATCTACAAGACTCTAAGAATATATAATTTTCATATAAGGTCGGGATAGAGTCCCACTATACCAAATAATATACGTCTAAATCATACTAGCCAAATAAGCAACTCCAAAGCAAATGGAGCGTACCAACATCTTCCGCGGAGCTGATAGCCTAATTGGAGGGCTCTCAACCTGTCTATCGGGACCTGCGGGCATGAAATGCAGCATCCCCAGGCAAAAGGAACGTCAGTACGAATAATGTAAGGCACATAAATAAGTACATAACAGACATGGAAGAAATATAGAGTAAATGACTCAACCTGTAAGTCTGGATAAATCTGTAATTCATAAAATAATTATAGTGTCATGCATATGCATATGAATATCATGTCGTGCATAGGTACATATTTCATAACATCATCAAGCCTCTGAGGGCATCCTATCATATCATCTCGGCCACTGTGGGCAAAATCATCAATGTATACCAGTTGATCAGGTGGTGGTGCGTATATAACGTTGTAACTTTTTCCCATATCCCATATACATATATTATAAATATATACGCTTATATAATACCATTTGGCCATGGATCAATGTACATAAATACAATGCATGAGAAGTACCTCAATAAAATCTCTCAAAATTGTCATAAGGCCATTATACCTATAATTAATATCATGAAATAAACTTTATGAACTTATATATTTTCTGAGACCCATGAACAGAAAATGTAATAATAAGACACATGAATTCAAGAACATAGGTGCTTCTAATACTTCTATGAATAGAATCATTTATAGAAGTTGTGCATTTGCTCGTTTCATTTGTATCGTATACGTTATGCCAAAAGAAAAGAAGGGATAGCCTTAACTTACCTGGATTAAAAAAAAATTCATATGATATTCTTGGAAAATATTGCACCGTATTCCTTTAGAATCGCAAAATTTTACGTTACTAAAGCTTTAAAAATCTCGTTGGTTTGAAGAAATCACACGGTAGTGTTCTTGTAGGAATTTGCATGAAAATCACGTCTGATTGTAGTAAAATCAAGTTGTTTGTAAGAAATCAAGTTGTTTGTAAGAAATCAAATTGTTTGTATTGAAAATCTTGGAAATGGAGTGTCTTGTACTCAATATGCTAAGTTGCCACCTAACTAAAATTGATCAAGAGTCATTTGGTCAAAGAGTGGCTTGCTGCCACGTTGGTTTTTCCCATCCTTATTAATTGGGTAATACTACATTTCCCAATAATTAACCAATTACCCGCATAATTAACAATTATCTCAAATTATTTAAAATACTACTCTTTTTAACATACTGTATACATCATACCATCATGGTCATATGAGACCTTATATGACACTAGTTCATAAATATCGGGTATTGTACCTCGGGCCATATTTTATCCCAAAATATCAAATTTTGATGAACATTTATTTTTTTTCAATTTTCTTATCCTCTCACCTTCACGAATTTATTCCTCACTTGTTTGAAATATCATAATACTTATAATCTCCAATAATCTTGTCCTTGAACTGAGATCAATTACCTTGCAACAATTTCATGTATATTACTGTAGGGCGTAATATCGATGTAATATCAGGGGGCATAACAATGGGCTTCGGAGCCGCACTTGGGGGGAAAGGTTTTTGTGCAAAATTTTTAGAATCTAGTCCGTTCAATATCGGCGGTGCCCCCGAAATTTGGTCGAACCTGGAGTTGTTTCCACCTTCTTATTATTTTCCTCGATCTTCTTTTCTTCTGTCTTGATTCGCTTTGTCAGTTCATTGAGCATCTTTAAAATATCAGGATTGGTCTTCAATTCCTTCTCATTCGATTTTCTCGACGCCGATTCGACCCCGTGTACAACTTCTTAGGATGGCTCAAGTTCGACCTTGCTTGGCATATGGTTCTGATTTTCTAGCTGAGCTATTGCTGCCTGTTGGGCTTGCAACATTTCGAAAATTGCCCGTAGGCTAATCCCGCCATCCTCACCACCATGCATTTTAAGTAGCTGATCAGGTACCCCCACGAACGCTGCTTTGGGGATCGACAGCCAAATTTTTATTGATGGCTACATGCGAACTAATGTTGATTGGGTCTACAGCCGGAAATCCATCGATCCAGTGGGGGGTGTAATGTTTCCTGGTTCAATATTCTCATTCTCGCCGTGGTGGCCGAGATTATTGTCAATGTGTTTAGGTGTTGACTGAGAGTTTGACATTTTTAAATCCTGCAATCAAAGATACTTCAAAGAACAAGCATAAAATAGTGCGTGTTACGAATATTTGTACCAGACAATCACTATTATCCTTAGCCCCACGGTAGACGCCACACTGTTTACTCTAGAAATAGATAACAACTAAATTTATATTATGGTTTTAAGGATACGAGATTTTACTTGGCACACACTGAAAAGCTAGATTGATATTGAAATTGATAGTAAATAAGAATTAAATCAAACCAAATGAATCAAGTAGCTTTGACCTTCGAATTTGATCACCTTTGAAACAAGTGAAAATTCAGTTGACACAAGAACAAAATAACAGAATGCTGAAAGCTTAAGAGAGAAGTAATATATAGCTTTATGTGACGTGAATATGATGTCCCTTACAAATGATCAGACCACCTTATATATTAGAGGAGTCCTAACTTGGTATAATTCTAAATACAGTAAGAAATATCATGATTGGAAGATTAATCGGCCTCTTCTTGATACGTGCCGGGATTTGCGACGTGATCCTCGCCCGATTGCGGATATTTTGTCTTTTCGGTATTTGACCCAGTAAATTCCCTAGATATCTATCTTATCTAGTCTCGATCTTTGTCGGTCTCGAACTTAATCGGTCTCAGGGTCTCGAGCTTGACAACTTCACTCTGTACCATAATTTGATATAAATCGAAGCTGATCCTCGACTAATCATGCTTCAGCTTTGATCAGTCTCACAAAAAGGGGCAAGCCCGGTTTTAACCGTAAACACCTAGTGCCAGGCTTTTGCTTTGCATTTATTTTCTGGTTTTCATGATGTTGTTACTTTTTTATAGTATCTGTTGGTTGTACTGATATTGTCTCTTTTCGTCTCCTTGAGCCGAGGGTCTTTCGAAATTAGTCTCTTTACTCTCTAGGGGTAGGGGTAAGGTCTGTATACACATTACCCTCCTCAGACCTCACTAATGGGATTTTACTGGGTCCTCGTGGTTGTTGGTTGTGCACTGCATATATACAATTAAACCATGGTAATAGTCTAGGCTAGGGGTGGCAATTTGAGCTCAAACCCATCTAATCCCCCCAACCCGCCCAGAGATTAATAGGTTGGGCTACAAACATTTTAGCTTATGGGTCTATTTGAGCTTAACCCAAGTTAACCCATTATTTTTTATAGCTCATTCTGACCTATTAAGCAGCCCAAATACAACCCATGAAACTCACCCAAAACAAAGGTATCTCAAACCAACTTATCTAGAATTTTTTTTTGGCAATCCGCTAGGCAAGCGCCTAGGGCTAGTTTTTTTATTAATAAAAGAAAAGAAAAATACAACAATTAGGAAAAGTACAAATAAGGGGGACAATAGCACCGGTAATGTTACCTATATTCCTTGGCTATATAATCACTCCTCTTCGCCTCACATTGCCTTATGATAGCAGCCTCATGTAGAGGATTCATGCTGTAGTTGCCAGCAAAGTCTCACGAGGGCATATAATCTCATAGCCGTGTGGATAATTTTCCAAAGGCATAGATCAAAGGCAACACCAACGAGGCTAAACCTTACCTTACTAATCCTATTGAGGCATAAAAAACCTCACCTACTAGCAAGCATGTAAAAAATAAGAACTGAAAAGTACCAAATATTCAATGATCATCACAGAGTTTATAACATACTCTGTGATGATATTACAAATGATGATACTAAGAAAGTGGTAAAATAGAATGTAGTACCAATTTGATTCTTGTCCCTTCTTTTCCAAACTTGTAAAATCTACAATTTGTAATTCTTTATCGTTTTTCTCAGCCGTGTTAAAATGTATTTAAAAATTATATTTTATTTTTTGAACGGTTGGACCTCGTAGATGTAGTTTGGACAGCCTGCTTTTGTTTGGAAACTCTAATTGGAAGTCATCTACCAATTCCTTCCTCTCTCACCTTGTCGGCGTATCTTTTATCTCTTGCACGAGTCTCATTAGTTATTTCGATTTGCTCAGGTGTTAAATCAATTTGTCGACAGTATAAAAAAATTGGATCTTCCTCTCCTTTTTCATATAAGTCTCTCCCCAAATTCACAAATTGTGGAGCATTGGAACTCGGCATTATATCCAAAAACATTCTCTCATCCTCTGACATAGCGTTAATGGATGTAACGATTTGCTTATGTCTAGGTGTTACTGATTCACCTAAAGAACTAGCAGTTGGAATAAATTGTTGTTGTCCAGCAGTTGACAAAGTCGATGCCAGATTTGGCATTGTATTTCCCTCTTGTGCGTTAACCAAACTTGGCTTGTTTTGTTATTGTCTTTGTAATTTGTTCCTGCTCATATTCCCACAACAAGTGCTAGTAGGAATAGGATTTAGAGAGTTTAGAGGATCAGAACTTACCATTGCATCGCAGAATTGTCTTTCCTCTAACGAAATAACTGGAGTGGTTGTCACTATTTGTTTCTGTCGCTCTTCCGTATGCATAACAGTTAAAGAGCGAAGATGCTATTGTTGCTGACTAGCACTTGATAGTGTTGCTGCTTTTTGCTGATTTGCACTAGATAGTGCTGCTGCTATTTGCTGACGCTGTTGTTCTTCATTTGAAGAAAATATTGCAGATTGTTGTTGCTGGCCAGTAGCTGCTTTATGTTGTTGCATTGCATCAATAGGATTTCTGTACTCCTTCGTGACAACTGGTGCCCTTGTAAGCAACTGTTGTTGTCCAACAGTTGATGATTTTATTGTTGCTCCTGTATTGCTTTCATTTTGCTGCTGATGCCCAGATTTGGGAACAAAAGCAGTTGCATTGGAATTAAGTTTGCTTGGAGTCGATGTGATCTCTTTTATTGTCAAAGATAGGTCTTCTCCTTCACTCTCTTGGTCTGCACCACCATTAGTCGATGCTCCATCAAAGCCAACATCAGGATCCCATTCCTCATCTCCATCATGTACATGTTGATCTGACCATTTTGATTTACTAACCATAGTCTTCACATTCGCTTTTATTACCTTATTTTTATTTCCTGTGGAAAGTATTAGTTGCCCTAATTCACCTCCATAATCCCCAAATGACTCTATTAATTGTGAGGGAACTTCATACACGAATGTGTTCAATGTCACTATTGCTTCTTTAACCATAGTTTGCAACATCATCGCGTTCTGGCATCTTTGATTATTTTTTCCACCTGTGGACTGGAGAAATGCAATGTCGAAGCATTGGAGCTATGTGCTTGATTACTCATTAGCTCCTCCACCAAGTTTAACTTAGAGGCTTTATGAGATACTGCCCCAGTCATTTGCTCGCCAACAGGAGCAAGAGCAAGATGTTTTGAGCTTTTTGATCGAACATCTGCATTCTTTATGAGCTGTTGTTGCTTTTCACTGCCTGGAGAGTTGGACAACCTATTTGTTGAATCTACATTATGATCAGATCGTGTATTAGCTGCTCACATCTATTCACTTTTAGCTGCCCTTTTCCATCAACCACTGATGTGACTGGAGCATTACCCTCCTGCACGCCAACAATCCTAGAGGCATCAGTTGAACCCACAATGACAACTCAATCACTTGTAACACTCAATAGAATAGTAGCTTCCAGATTTGACACCACAATAGTTGAGTGTTTTCCAGGTACTGCATTTTCATATGGAACAGGTAAACTCTACTCAACATCAGCTGATCCTCGATTACCATCCACCAAACCCTCCTCTACATTACCTATTTTTGCAAAAACCTCAGCTCGATCACCAGTTGCAGCTTTAGCCAACTTCTGCTTATCATAGACTTGCACAATTGGATTTACCACATTAAAGATCCTTGCTAATGCAATCTTAGCAGGAACATCTCGTGAAGGTTTAGGTGGACCTTTATCAATCATTGACATTTCACCTATAGTGGTACCAGTACCTGCACATTTGGCAAGATTTCCTTCATCTGTTTGCGATACATGTTGCAGGGCAGAGTTTTCTTTTGGTGCTTCAACTTCCAGTTTATCACTATTAGATAATTTATTAACTCTTTGGTTAGCTATTTTGGCATTCAAATAAGCCCTTGCATCTCCTTGCATCTTTTCAACTCCAGTCGTCTCAACAACAGGCAACTCTTGTACAACAATTTTTTCTATCCTAACTCCATATCCTACCTTATCCTTTTCGGTCATCCTACGAAATGTTCTTACCTCATGTCCCTGATATTTACAAAAAGTACAAAATTTGGGAAGATTATCGTACACCACCGCCTGATAATGTTCAACGAATTTTCCAGTCGACTTATCAACGATGTGCAGCTTCACTCGCTTAGGGTGCTTGTCTAACAGGTCTAATAAAACCTTTACCCTAGCAGCACTTGGTCTTGTTCGCTCTTGTGTTGCCTTATCCACTGCAAGAGGCTTTCCTACAGCTGAAGTGATTGACAGTAAGGATTTCTTTGCGAAAAAATTCGGCGGCAAATCAGGAAACAAAATCCACACCACAGATTTTGATGTTTCCTCTTTAGGATTAAATCCTATCGTCCATGGAAACGTTCTAAAAAAGAATTTGTCACCTTTATCTTTTATGTAACCAACTGACCTCGACAAAAACTGGACATAATCTTCAAACAAATCGAACCTCGTCAGAATATGTCGAAATTCAAGCTGTCCAATATTACACATACCTTTAATGTCGTACTGTTTCGGGATGAGTTTACGCAGCTCATGTAAATCTGGTTTTCCGTATGAGAATTTCACAACAACTGCTTGGTGTAATCCTTCTTCAATGTTATATTGATTTACCTCCTCCATAGTGAATTCTATAGTTGGCTCACCGTGAACATCCTTCACTGGAATCAACTCAATTTTTGTCAAAGTAGCAGCTGTTTTTAAGGTTTGTAAACGAGCAGCATATGATCGTGGCATAGCATGTGTAGGATTTGGATTATTAGAAATTTGGTTTGGTTCTCCCACAGCCAAAGGCTAGGGAGAGACCACACCATCCATGGCTGCCCAAAACATCACCATAGTTGACGTGAAGGACAACTATTAGCGATGAAATCTGGAAAATTCTGTCTGCTACAGTAATTCCGAAATAAGAATTAAGATCTGAAAAAATTAGTTATGATTTGAAGGTGAAACTAATTGGGGATTGTGGGCAAAGAGTAGATGCTTCTTTTGATGTCAAATTTGCGACAATCCACTGTCGGATTTCGGTGTTATGGCCCGGTGAATAGTGACGGAATTACTATTCACCTTCTTCCTATAGAGAAGGAGGAGAATTTTAGAGAGCCCCTGCCCGGTGGGGTCTGCCGTTATTTTCCTTAGTTGCCCCAATTTTTTTTTATTTTTTTTTATATTTTCAATTTTCTATACCATCCACCTATCATACCCCTGCTCCTCCTCCTCCCTCCCTCCCGTGCAAACCCCCTCAAAAAAAGAGTTTACCCTTTTTTGTATTTTGTATTTCTATTTTCTATTTTCTATTTTTTCATTTTTCCTGCACCACCCCTACATGTTTTTTTCTCGTCCCTACTCGTTTTTTTCTAGGCTGATGCAATTGGAGGTATTCTTTTACCACGGTAAAAGATCGATACGGTGGTGTCTGGTATGGAAAAATACTAACAGAAAAATCTAGAAAGAGTCAGCGGCATGAAATTTATCTGATGAGTCACGACCTGCACGGCAAAATGGAATATTCTTAAATTTCGAGCCTAGGGTTACATTAATCTGATGGAAATACACATGGGTTAGGCAGTCTTCATCTATAATCGCACCTCCGAGTCCCGTATATTTTTCTGTTTCAGGAAAAGGACCAAACTGTGAGGAACAAACAAGTGCTCTAGGCTTCATTCTTCACCGCTCAAACACTTGG